>JAPYZC010004353.1:0-10439 GCA_030522665.1 Ichneumoninae sp. A BG-2022a
GAGCGAGCGAGCGAGAGCGCTGGGTTGATGTGTCGCTGGCGTCGAGCCCTGTCAGGAGTGCCGCCGCAGCCGCAGCCGCTGCTACTGCTGCCTGCTCTCGTACCGCGTGTAGTGTGCCTTCGTTGAACGACGACGACGACGACGTGTGCCCTCGCGTCGTGGCAGACGCGAGATACTCGCCCGATCATAATAGGAAAATAAGTGAAGAGAAAAAAAAATCGAATTAACAGAGACGAGAGAGGCAATAGATAATTTAGTTGAAAACTGTGAAAGTGTGAGACAGTGAGGAGCGGAGGGGGATTAGGCTCGTTGTAATTGTCGTGAAATCTGTAGGAAGTATAGCATCGAGAGGCGGTAGAATAAGGCGGCGACGAAGAAGGGGGAGAAGAAGAAAAAGAAGAAGAAGAAGAACAGTGGTGTACAGTGATTTTTTTTGTTAGTGTGGTGTGCGTGCCGTGGCGAAGGAGGGAAATATTTTTCGGGATCCGAACGAGGTGGTGTGTTTTTTTTTGTTTTGTTTAAAAGGCTACGCGACGGCGACGAAGTACCGTCACCGTGGCAAGATAATATCGGGGGAAACGAGCCGAGCGGAGTAGCAGAGCAGCCGCCGCCTGCCTGCAGTAAGCAGCGCTCGGGCAGCAGGCACTCTCCGCACCGCTAACTCGCGCTCTCCCTCTCTTTCCCCTCTCCTCCCCGCCGAGGATCCTGCCCTGAATCATGGCGTGCTGCCTGTCGGAAGAGGCCAAGGAACAGAAGCGTATTAACCAGGAGATCGAGCGGCAACTGCGAAGGGACAAACGAGATGCCAGACGGGAACTCAAACTACTACTTTTGGGTAAGTAACTGTGACACATTTTTCGGGCAATGCTGGTCGGATTGTAGGAGAATAAAAACAAAACGAAAATCGTTATAAAAATAATTATTGCGTGATAAAGTTTGGCGATTACCGTATTTCGGTGCAAGTCTTGCGAGATAACTTGAGAGCACTTGAAATATTGGATTGGCCGATCTACTCGGAAAAAACACAGGAAGATGGTAATTTTTTTTTTTTTTTTGCCTTTTAATCGTTCCTTTGTGGTTACGATTATAAAGTACAATTAAGAGGAGCTTGAGAAAAACGGCGAGACCTCGCGCCGAGGCAATGCTGGTGATTAACGCTTGGGCGATCGTCGAGATTACTTGACTCTGGGAAAAGGCCGGTAACGTTGTGCACAGACGCGTTAGGAAAAAGATAAAAACTTATTGACAAGAGAGTCCGTACGAAGTTTTCATTTGGCGGCGTAAAAATAACTTGGAAGAAAAAATTTGAGAAATATTTATCGTGCGTAAAGTTCGAAGCTCAAACTTTCCCATCGTTATAGCGCTACGGCGGACGTGTAGTACACAAAGTATTTACGTATCTGTAGCAGACACGCTTCCCGGAAGATTCAATTTTGTAGGACGCGATTTATGAGATTTGCATTTTTTATCTACTGCTACGCTCAAAGTTACGCTTTTGCACCAAACTATTTTCACGTTCGTTCCCTTTATCGTCAAAGAAAAATAAAAAATCGCCCAATTATTTTCACTCAACGTTGTATTCGTCTGTTCGTCAGATTCGACATTTTTCGAAATTAATTCCCGTATCTATAAATTCTTAGATAAAAATTTGAGCTGTCTTATCCCCCGTCGAATATCACCCGAAATATAATATCCACACCCGCGAAGTCCCGATGGGTGAAAAACATGAGGGCCTTAATTTCGTAACGTATTTATTGCGTTTCCGCGTTGCCATCGCCCAGTCAACCAGTTCGCCTCGAACGGTCTCACTGTTTCGTTACCTTTATCGTGTTAACGAAAAAAAAAAATCTCCCACTCCTCTTCACTCAATATTTTTTCGACATTTTATAAAACTCCTTCGCATATCGATAAGTCCTTAGCCTAAAATTTCAGCTGTGTTATCTCTCGTCGACCGTCACTCGACACAACCGGCAAGCTGTTATCCAGACTCGCGAACTTTCGGCGGGAGGGAACAAAAATGAGAACGTTAACTTCGGAACGTATTTATTGGGATTCGGCGTTGTCATCGACAGTCGACCAGTTCGGCTTGATCCATCTCGCTCTTTCGTCGCCGGCCCCGCGGCAGCTCCGTGTTCTCTCCATTGGCCGATTCTATTCGTTTGTTCGTTCATTCATGCGTCTACCGAGTGAGTGAGTACTCGCGGTTTGTCCCGGTCAACGAGAGGTCTCCACTACTCTGCCACACTCGACTATATATTTCGCTATGATATTTCCCGTGCAAACACACACGCTCTATGCGTATACACTAGTGCGAAGTACACGAGGTCGGGGCGCACACGTGAGAACAAGACGGAGCGTTCGATTCCTCGGTAACGAGAAGGATACACATAGCGAAACCTATATATATATATGTATATACAGTGTACGGATCCGTGTTGCGCGTTAGTGCCGGCTTAAAACCGGCTTGCACTTGACAGCTCGACGTTCGCTCGCTCGCTCGCGCCCAACCGACCGATTGACCATTCGACAATTTTGCTACCTCTCTCTCTCTCCTCTCTCTTTGTCCCCCTCGACCGGCTTCCGCCCGGAGTGGGGGACGCCAGTCGTCTTCGCTGAAGACCGTACATGCTTTTCTGCTAATGCTCGCATCGCTGAGAGCTGGTCTAGGCTGATCTAGGCGTGATTCGCTGCGCGCGCTCTGCCCGCTTCGTAAATACACTTCGATTATCGTCGGGGATATTTTACTAAAGGGGGAATTATTTATGGGATGATAAAACAAGACAAAAAAAATTATGTTTTTATCGGGTGAAAAAAAATTGATGTTATCGAATGAAAAAAATTTGATGTTGTCTGATGAAAAAAAATTGATGTTTTTATCGGAGGAAAAAAAATTGATGATTTTATCGGACGAAAAGGAAATTGATGTTTTTATCGGACGAAAAAAAATGCAATGGCAGTTTTAATAACAGGCGAGAGTTATTGGGGCGATGGGATTACTTTGGGTTTTCTTTTTTTTATTTTTATTTTTATCAGGATGGGAGACACATTGAGAGGGACGGTAACGTGGGGAGTGGGGGGAGGTGGGCGAGATTGTTGCACCGGACAATTATTCAATTGAATACCGAGCTCTCGTGACTCGTCACGGCGGTGCAGCTCGCATCACGTGAAAAATATGCGAAGCGGTTTTTTTTAAATCTCCGGTGCAGTTCGTCCGATTGCTCGTATTTCTGCACAGATATTCGGTGAGAAACTAATAATTATATATCCAAAAGATAATCGTCATTTACGAAAAATATTATATTGCCTACTTGTATGGGCAATTGCAGTTGGGAAATTTCGTAACATCGTAGTTTGATATCGTTTAAAATTTTGTTTTTATTATTATTCTTTTATCGTATTGAACGTCTATCACAGAGAATATTCAACACGTTACACGCTCGAATAGACCGAGGTATAGCAGTCCCGAGGTTAATTGTTATACAATACAATCGGTCAAATTTCCGGGTCTCGCAAGTGAAGCGTCTCGCCTGCAGGATATATAATGGATTAATTTAGTCGACCGCATTGGGTTTGTATCGAATGTCTCCATTCACTCCGGCGCTTACATCCCTCGAATGATTGTCTTTTCACCGGCATGTAAATTGTCGGAGAACACAATTTCGAAACGAATTGTCGTTCGATATTCGCTGCATCGTCACCATCCTCGCCTACCCTCAATCGATAAAATATCAAACCCTTTATGGTAGAAAGTAATTTCATTAAATCCGCTCTATTATGGTATTTACGGCCTGACGAACATTACCATTATTAAAAGTCGTCACATCTCAGACAAATTTAACAGAGAACATTTTTCAACTCATTTATTTGGAAACGATTATATTTTCATTTCGAATTTCGAAACAACACGTGTAAAAAGGGAGCCATAGTGAAAATAATAAATGTCGAGCATATTTTGCCCAAAAATATTTTTTCAAGGTAAAAAAAGTGGATTATCAGTGAATGAGTTAAATCAGCGCGTACACTAGTGAAATTAAGTTAAATATGCCTTAGAAAATAATTGCATAAAATCCGATGTACTATGGTATTTACGGACTAATGAACATTACCACTATTACGTTAAAAAAATTGCCATACGTTAGACAAATTGAACAGACATTTTTCAACTTTTATTTGGAACGATTAAATTTTCATTTCAGATATCAAAACAACACGTGTTAAACAGGAAATAGTAAAAATAAATTTCGTGGATATTTCGCCCATGGATATTTGTTCACTCTCTAAAAAAAGTGTCTTATTAGTGAATGATTTAAATCAGCATGTACAGTAGTAAAATGAAATTAAATATGCACAAAAACAGATAGATCTGTCGTATCCGATTAAAAAGCGGCATACCGAGCGGAACACCGCTGCGGGTCGTCTACCTCGTTTCGTAACGTGTATCGTTGTTTACATTGTCCTTGCGCAATCAGCATAACATATTGTAATACGTGTATATACATTTTTTTTCGTATCACTTTGTGCAATCTGAGTTACGAGAGACAATACGGTGGAACGCGATTAAAGAGAGCACGCGGTTCGGAGAAAGCCGGGGCTCGGTTTGCAAAACCGATTTTACGGCGTTGACGGTCGCGCCGCTTGGCCGCTCGCAGTTGGCTGCAGTGCGCTACAAGAGTCGAGGAGTCGTTGCGGGGCTTGTAAGTACCATTGTGTGAGCCACCGTCAAATGAGGCGCGGAAGAGACGAAGAGGGTGACCTGAATCACATAGGTACACCAATTAAAGCGCACAACGAATCTCTGCATTATCCAGTTTCTCCGGCGGCGGCGACAACACAACCCCCCTCGACACTATTTAAGATTAGTCACTTCATTCCTCACTCTCACCGCTCACATCCGCTCTGTGTACAGATGCGTCGAGACGATTACATTTTCACGACAAATTCGTCACTCTGTTTTTGTCCGCTGTTTGCAGGAGTCCATAGTTTATTGGGACATTTTTGGTACCTTTTTGTATGCCACGCTAACACACTGTACACTCCTCGCAGATATATATATATTAATGTATAAAGGCCTTGGCCCGTATAGTAAATAAATAAACAAATGATAAGTAGATAAGTAATAAATAAATAAATTATAAATAATAAATAGATACAAGTTTAAAAAATTAATATACTTCTCGCAGATATATATATTAATGTATAAAGGCCTTGGCCCGTATAATAAATAAATAAATAAATGATAAATAATAAATAGATACAAGTTTAAAAAATTAATGATTCTAGTGGGTCAAAGCTTCGTGCGTCTCAGTGACCGCATTGAAAATAATTGACAATGGTTAAAGTTTCAGAGTGAACTGTCGTTGACAGTTGTAACTGTGGAAATTATATTTTTGTGGTTACAATAATTAGCCACGAAATTATTTATCTTCGGGCACGAAAGAAGTAAGAATTATCATGTCGCGACGACCAATTTTTCCTTTTTTGTGCAATTTTTTTGTTTTTATTTTTGTCTACATTAAAAATAGACCATGCATCCCTGCACGACGAAACCCCTAAAATGGCATTCTCAAGCCGAGCCCTCCAGGTTTGGTGAGAAAAGAAAGGTCGTATGGATCCGTTTTTCTTGATAATTTTTTGGTCCCCTTTAATTTTGACGCAACTTTTTCTTTACCATTATAATTTGTAATTGCGGAAAATTACAGAAAATTGCAGGATTACAGAAAATTTGGTTCATTTTTTTTTCCTCGGATAAAACTAAATAACTTCCCGTTTTATTCGACGTCACAAATACAGCAAAGGTTCCTTCCGATCGGCGGATTTTCTGGTCGATACCCGATCGATCAGTCATACGAAGAAATCTTTCATTAATCCACTGATATATAATCCCTGTAAACTCTGTCTACCTGCCAGCCCGTGTCGAAAACCGTTGAACTTAACGGCGGAGAGAGCGTGGCGTGCGCGTGTTGATCGATCGCAACGAGCGAACACGAGCGAAGGGCGGGTCACGTCGAAACCCGAAGGACCATTACTAGACGAAATCGCGTGACTTTCGAGCCGCGACCACATTGTAGCTTCGTCTACGTTTTGTAAGCAGGCAATTGCACCGACCGGTTCGCCAGGTCGATAAACCTTCCACAGCCCCCCCCCCCCCCCCTCCTCCCCCTTGCCCCTCTCGCCGCCCGAACCGACGCTTTATATTCTCTTTCTGTATGTACTCTTTTTCGCCTGAAACATCGTCGGTAACCGTCAACGTCGCGCGCGCACACGCACACATGCGCGCGCACACTCACGCACGGAAGTCTCGTGATCCACGCTGCAGCAGCAGTAACGCGATGATCGGGCTATCCGATGTTTTTCCATTGACCGCCCATAATGTATCTCCCATGTCAGTCATGGTTTTCGCACTCTCGTGGCTAAACACGCTGGAATATATTTTTTATCAATCGGTGGAAAAATTGCGGTTTTCTCACACCTGCGAAATAAAATTTTGTTCGATACTCGTGCGAACAAAATTCACTCACGCACGAAAGTCTCGTGATCCACGCTGCAGCAGCAGTAACGCGATGATCGGGCTATCCGATGTTTTTCCACTGACCGCCCGTAATGTATTTCTACGTCAGTCATGGTTTTCGCACTCTCGTGGCTAAACATTCTGGAATATATTTTTTATCACTCGGTGGGAAAATTGCGGTTTTTTCACACATGTGAAATAAAATTTTGCTCGATACTCGTGCGAAAAACGCTTTCTGAAAAAGTTTTTTCGCATGAGTATCGAAATGTACTATTTTGTAAAACGTGCACGAAAAGTCCCGCTCTTCGTGCCTGTAAAGTGTGGCGAAAGTGGCGATTTATAGCAGAGGATGCGCGAAAAGTGCTGTGGATACTAATTTTACACGCTAGTTTGTTTTCCGCAGACTTTTTTCACACTATAGTTCCTTTTCGTACACTCTAGACACTTTTGCGCACACTTTTTTAACACTCTAGTTCATGGTGGCCGCGGTCAGGGAAAACCGGGAAAAGTCGGGGAATTTCAAAACTGGTCAGGAAAAAAGTAAATTGTCGCCGCACCTTCTATAAACAAATAAGAACTAAATAAAAGGGAGCCTTAAAAAAACAGGAACATTTAAAAAAGAATATACAATTAAAAAATGTTAATATAATAATTCGGCATTTTCATTTGCATCATTCATTTTTTTGATTATAAGTCGTTAAAAGTTTGGTAAGGGAACATTTTTAATTGGTCAGTGAAAAGTCAGGGAATTTCATGTAGTTATTATTCGCGCACACTTATCTGGCTGGTCTGGCTGACTGTAGTTATTTTTCCGAACGCACTTTACAGGCACGAAAAGCGGAAATTTTCGTGCCCTTGTCACAAAAAGTAGTATGCGATACTTGTACGAAAAAGCGGTCTCCCAACGGCGGTTGGGAAGTAGGCAGCACTCGCCTCCTCTCCAGCTACAAACATCATTCGACTTCGCCTCGTGCCGTTGTCACTCTCGATCCGGCTCGTGCAGCCAACTTCACAACCTTCGTCGAAAGACCGCTTTTCCGTACTAGTATCGCAAAATACTATTTTTTTTATTTTTGCCTCAAAAGTAATGTCGACGCTATTTTCTTTTTATATGCGCCCACGCACACATACGCACGAAAGTCTCGTGATCCACGTTGCAGCAGCAGTAACTCGACTATCCGGCAATCCGATGTTTTTCCATTGACCGCACATAACTTATCTCCGGTGTGAATCACGGTTTTCGCACTCTCATGGCTAAACATGCTCGAGTATCTTTTTTTTTTTATTTTGGCATCGAAAGTAATGTCGACGCTATTTTTTAATTTTTTAAAATTTTTCTATATTTTCTATATTATATTCTATTTTTTTTAAATGCACATTGAGAAAAATAAATGGTTGGATTAAGCAAACGCGTGGTGATATTCGTTCAAAGGTCTATCTTGTTGGTACACCAAAAATGTTTGTTTCATTCGAAAAATTTTGAATAAATTTAAGCAAATAATCGTTTAACATAACGATGCTTTATTTGTACCAAACAAATAACAGCTTTGAACGTATGTTACCTCGACTTTTGGTTAATCCAATCAATTCTTTTTTTCTCAGCGCACGAAAGTCCCGTGATTCACGCTGCAGCTGCAGCAACTCAACGATCGGGCTATTCAATGTTTTTCCATTGACCACACATAACGCATCTTCGATGTGAGTCACGACTTTCTTACTGTGACCGCTGAACTCGCTCGCACATATTTTTATCAAATATTTGCATCGAGAAGAAATAGAGTCGAAAGTGATGTCGACGCTATTTTTTAAAATTATCGTTTGACGCGCCCTTGACCCACGTTGCATCGGCAGTAACTCAACGATCCGACTATTCAATGTTTTTCCATTGACCGCACATAACGTATCTTCGATGTGAGTCACGATTTTTGCAGTGTTACGCCGAAACATGATCGCATATTTTCATTTTTTTATTTTTGCGTCGAAAGTAAATGTCGGCACTATTTTTTTATGTGTGCGCATAACTCTCACATGCGCACAAGAGTCTCGTGACCCACGTTGCAGTAACTCGACGATTCGGCCATTCAATGTTTTTCCATTGACCGTACATAATGTATTTGCTACGTGAGTCATGGTTTTCGCAAGGTCGCGGCAAAACATGCTCGTACATATTTTTTATTTTTGCATTGGCAAAAAATAGCGTCGACGTTCATTTTTCGATTTTTTTATACGCTCGTGATCCACGTTGCCGCAGCGGTGACTTGACGACGCGGCAATTCAATGTTTTTCCATTGACCACACTTAACGTGTCTCCGCACCCAGAAAAAAAATTTATTTGACGGCCACCGTTTATTTGGTTTAAGTAAAATATTTATTCGATTAAAATGAATATTTGTTTCAATCAAGTAAATAGTTACTTAAATGAAATAAATATTTATTTAAATCAAATAAATATTTTTCTGGGTGCGATGGTTGTCGCACTGTTACGGTCAAACATGCCCGCACATTATTTTTTTTAATTTTTTGCATCGAGGAGAAACAGTGTCAAAAACAATGTCGATTCGTGGGTGAAAATAAAAAAAGAGACGAAGACGGTCTTCCGAGCGGTGGGGAGAACTTTACGGAAGATCGGTAGTTACATCGACAAAGAGATGGACACGTGTCCGTACGAAGCGCCGTCGTTAAAATTCATGCGCGAGGAAAACAATTCCACTTTCGCGGCAAAGTCCCTCCTCGGTCGCTCTCCCTATTAGTCATTCGCTCGAGGGCCACGCGATTATCGAAGCGCGATCTAATGCTACGACATAGCGTTTTTGTGCGACGAAGAGGATGCTATTACTCATCGTCCGTCGCTAGGCGTCTCATCGTTGCGATAACAATTGTCAACACAATAACATTTGTCTCCGTGATTTTTATGCGAGCAGCGCGTTTTTTGTTTTGTTTTGTTTGTTCTTCTTTTTTTTCGGTAATTACCGATGTCCGGCCTTAACCGATATTGGATTCGTGTTTATAGAAAAAAAATGTCCTGTCGTGCCGTCCGGTAAATTTTTTTAAACGCAAAAAAATGTAATTTATGATAAACTAAAAAAGCTTCGCGGGTTAAAGTAGGAAACTGTAGAGAATTAATATTTTTCATCCAATCATTTTGAGAAATCTATTATCATAAATGTTTTATTTATTTTTTTCAGAATGATGAAATAAGTCCATTAATATACAACTTTATAAATACATGTTTCCCCGTGAAAATAAAACGAAGTTTTATTTTAGTAGCAGTAATAGTGGATTTATCATAATAGTCGATGAACATAGCTTGACATAACGTAAATTGACGTGAGAATTCAGCCACGGGATTTACATAACTCATCAACAATTTTTACATAGTGTGAATGGGTAGTTGACATATGTTTATTTCGTTAAATTTTTCGTTGTTCTTTTATTTAATTTTTATTTTTATTTAATTTTTTATTTTATATATTAATTTATTTCTTCTGAAAATCCTCTTTTTATCACGCCATTTAACACAATGTCAAACGCAGATATTTAAGTTTCAAACGAATTTATTTCTAAAACAAAGCGTATAGAATAACCGGAATTATGACTTTCTGATAGATGATAGTTAATAATTACGTATATGGCACGGGCGAGGAAAGGGATGTCTTGACGAGTGCAGCATTCGCACGAGTCAGGACGCCCCTCTTGTTTGCCTAATTTTCCCGAACAAATTCACGAAAATCACGCTTTTCGTTTTTGGACAGTGTGCGCAGAAAGCCACTTTCTCGCACTAGTGCGAGAAAAAGGAAAATATTGTTTTAGTACGCATGCGCAGTATGCCACCGGTTAATTATAAAAGGATAAATATTTTTTTAATTACGGAAGAAAGTATCAAGAGAACCCAAATGTACCGATCTTCGGACGCGGTTTTTCGGCACGTCCC
>JAPYZC010004354.1:0-11902 GCA_030522665.1 Ichneumoninae sp. A BG-2022a
CGTTTTTCGCACGAGTATCGTACGAAATTTTATTTCACAAGGTGCGAAAGGGGAGTTTTATGCGCGCGAAGCGTGCGTAAAACTGCACTTTACGCACCGTGTGAAATAAATTAAATTTGCGCGCACATCCGGACGCGAATCAAGAATCGCGTTTCCCGAAATTTCGGACCAGCCCAAGTACTCCGAAAAAATGCCAAATATTTTTTATCATCACAAAAAGACGACTCTCTGTCTATGAGGAAGTAAAAAAAGCTAACAACTAAAAACAGCAAAAAAAAAAAAAAAAAAAAAAAAAAAAAAACAAAAGATTGTTTTTTTTCATCGATTCGATACACGTCGAAGGAACGAATCGAGCAGATTTCACTTGGACTCGAGCGGTAGAGACAATTTCATTTATTTCATCTCCGTCCCGAGGGCAATTTGCGAATAGTCACGTATAATATTGTATCTGTCCAACTTTTCTATTCTCTTTGGACATCACAAAAAAAAAAAAGGAACAAATTGCTGTCGCTATTTCAGTGTTTAATACATTTTTTTTTTCGTGCTCGATATCGCGTCACGTGTATCGCGTTCTCTTGCACTCCGTCGTTAATTCTTTTTTTTCTCTCACTCTCTCCCCCACCCCACTTCGTCATCTTTTTCTCTCGCCCTCTCGTTCTCTCCCTTTATCTTTATCCCGCGTGCTGGGAGAGCGGCGGCGGCAACAGCGGCCGAAGCCACGTTATTGGATCAATACAACGGGTCTCCAATTAATCCGCGGGGGGTCCCACCCTCGACAGATGGCCAACGGAAAACACCATACTCCCTTTCCACCCGCCCCCCCCCTCATGCCGCTCCCTCCTCGTATATTATCCGTACGCACGAGACCCGTATGAATCCACGGAGGGGCACGGGTCACACCCAAATACCATCTACATTCACAGTTATGTACCATTCGATGTATCGAGCGCCGAGAAACAGAAGGGCGCAGCCCGGCGCACTAAAGCGTGCGGGTCGCGCCCTTATGTTTCTCAGAAGCGGACACGGTACAAAAATGCTTTCATAAAATACACGAAATAATGAGTATTATTATTATTTTTTTACCTTGGTCTTTCGTGTCGCGATGGAACGTAAAATAAATGTGGAAAAATTTACATTACGGTATGTGACGTTTTTATGGAAATTAAAACTGATGGATTACATTTTTTTCATATCGAGCGCTGGGAAACAGAGGGGCGCGGCGCCAGAGTTAAAGCGTGCGGGTCGCGCCCTTCTGCTTCTCAGCAGCCGAGACTGTACAAAAATGCTTTCATAAAATATACGAAATAAGAAGAATTTTTTTTTTTTTTTTTACATTGGTCTTTCGTGCCGCGATGGAATGTAAAAGAAAGGTGGACAAATTTACGTTGCGGTATGTGAAGTTTTTATGTAAATGAAAACTGATGGATAATATTTTTGATAGTTTATAAGAAAGTTGCCCCAGCGAAGAGTCTACAGATTTAGTCAGGTTTCCGACAATCAGCGCGATTCGTTCCTGAGACGCGTGTCTGACCGGACACGCACCTTTACTACTTCCGCAGCCGAACGCAGGCGCGTCTCGGTCGAACTTTTTGCCTAGCGTTAAATTATTTTTATTCATTTGTTTGCTTATTCGGTTTTACGTACACAGGCAATTTACGGGTCGGTAAAGAATTTATCATCCAAAAGATAACTGTGGCACGCACCAACATCGCATATCGCGATACAATTGTTGATTATTATTTATCGTCAATAATTATTTAAATTTATTGACGATTATTAATTGTCATTAATTATCTTAATATATTGACGATTATTAATTGTCAATAATTATCTTAATATATTGACAACTATTAATTGTCAATAATTATTTAAATTTATTAGCGATTATTAATTGTCATTAATTATGTTAATATACTGACGATTATTAATTGTGTCTATTAAAAAAAAATTCTTATCTTTCGCAATTTCACAATATCGAACGAGATGATGTTTCGTCGAAAAATGTTTTTTTCACGTGAAGCGAAGTTTTATAAATTTTGATAAAAAAAAAGCGCAGGCCTAAAAATGTTTCTAGTGGGAGCGCGTGACGAGTCTTCGAGCTTGTCGAGCTCCACACGAAGACACTTGTTCTCGTTCTTTGCTCTCAATCGGTTATTTTTTTTTTTTATCTCCGAGATTCGCTTCCTCGATCCCCATTCCAACTTATCGCCACGAATCTCTGTAGCTCTCACTCCGCCGTTCCATTGTTCGTTTCGAAGTCGGTGAAGAGTTGAAGATGGAGAGGATGCGGATGAAGAGGCCGAAAGACGGGAAGGGGAAGGCGATTACAGACTCCCGACGATTCCCTCAACCAATCTTGTTCTGCTTGCGTAGACACGAAAAGAGATTCTCGATCATTTCCCGACCCGGCAACAATGCCCTCGTCGACGTCGATTAAGGATAGCCGCGTCCGCTCGTGCAACAGCCTGGCTCTTCCGCTTTGCCTCATTCTCTCCATCCACCTTGCTCTGAACACGGTCGCATGGATAAGAGAAAAACTTTCTTTTTTTTTCACTCGGAACGATAATTTATCAGCCAACCGCGAACTTTTCTCTTATTGGCCATTGAATGTCCCTACAGAGAGCTCGGTATGTGTGTGGGGTAGGCGGGGGTAAAATGGAACTCCCTATGTGTATATGTTTAATAATTGGCTATTATTAGAGATGCAAGTTTTTTATGTGCCACGAAAAATTGAACGGGACGGTCCGTTTTGCCCCACCAATTTTTCTTTTTCACTTGGAACGATAATTTATCATCCAACGGCGAACTTTTCTCTTAGAGCTCGGTATGTGTGTGGGCGAGGTGGGGGTAAAATGGAACTCTATGTGTATATGTTTAATAATTGGCTATTATCAGAGATGCAAGTTTTTTTATGTATCACGAAAAATTTAACGTGTCGGTCCGTTTTGCCCCGCCAATTTTTCCTTTTCACTCGGAACGATAATTTATCAGCCAACCGCGAACTTTTCTCTTATTGGCCATTGAATGTCCCTACAGAGAGCTATATATGTGTGGGGGGAGGCGGGGGTAAAATGGAACTCCCTATGTGTATATGTGTAATAATTGGCTATTATTAGAGATGCAAGTTTTTTTATGTACCACGAAAAATTGAACGTGTCGGTCCGTTTTGCCACGCCAATTTTTCCTTTTCACTCGGAACGATAATTTATCTTCCAACCGCCAACTTTTCTCTTATTGGCCATTGAATGTCCCTACACAGAGCTATATATGTGTGGGGGAGGCGGGGGTAAAATGGAACTCCCTATGTGTGTATGTTTAATAATTGGCTATTATTAGAGATGCAAGTTTTTTTATGTACCACTGAAAATTGAACGTGTCTGTCCGTTTTGCCACGCCAATTTTTCCTTTTCACTCGGAACGATAATTTATTTTCCAACCGCCAACTTTTCTCTTATTGGCCATTGAATGTCCCTACAGAGCGCTCGGTATATGTGTGGGGTAGGCTGGGGTAAAATGCAACTTTTTTGTGTGCCACGAAAAATTTAACCAAACGGTCCATTCTGCAGCCCTAGTTTTTTTTTCTTTTCTTTTTACACTCGGAACTATAATTATATGTTCAAAATAATTGGGCACTATTAGTGATGCAACGTTTCCATGTACCGCAAAAAAAAAGAACGGAACGGTCCGTTTCGCCCCGCAGTCCACTGCACATGTATGTTGCTCGTTAAAGCTGTTTGCACTAGTCGTACAACTCGCATTAATTGGAGAGTCTGTTAGAGAGGCAATTAATCGTCGGTGTTACGGAACCGAGTGACAATAAATGTTTGATCGGAATTGTCAGCTGGTAAGAATTGCACGGGATAGAGGAAAAACAACAAAAAATGTACTGCAAACATTTTCTTGTGTCGAGAGCTTGCGACCGCAGACACTTATCGACGGACGGTCGACTAGGATTTTCTTGATAACGAAAAAAAAAAAAAAAATCCCTCCTTCATCCACGAGCGATAAAGATCGGTGGGAAGGAAACGAGGGCGGAAGCTCCGGGATCGACGGTCGCAAACCAGGGAGTTAGCCTAACTGCGGTACACAACGAGAGCTCCGTTCCGCGGTCGGTAAAGCAGAGAATCGGAGCTCAACACCCAATATCACAAAAATAGGAAAATCTACCTTACCGACGCACGGTAATTTACCGACCGCCAAAATTTCCCGAACAGCGGAGAAGCCTCGGTCAGTCCTTCGGTCGGCGGGGCGCGTACGATGTCGCATGATCGTCGGAGTAAACCCTATTCGGTGTGTTCTCGGGTTGCTTTCCTCCTAACCAAGCTTCACGGCTTTGCGGTTCGTTTCGTTGGCCACGTTCGTTAAACCAGCCTAGTTTCGAAATTCACCCACTCAGCTCTCCACACCGATTTCTGGCGTAGCAACCTCGGCGGCCGGAAATCAAAGCTTCCGATCTACCCTCTTCGTTTCGGTGCATATGTGTATATATATATGTATATGTATATATGCCTATGTGTATGTTATGTGCATAGAACCGAACTAACCGTGTAGTGTCCCGACCACCATTTATCGACCAACCGGTATTATTCGAAATTGCTTGCACAATTTCTCCATTTCCATGCCTCGCACCCAATCCGTTGGTCTTCTCGTGCAGAACCTCGCTATTCTCTGGTCCTCTTCGATTCCAGACGGACCGCGAGTTACGAAACTATCCCAGTTCACTTGACGAACGAGCCAACAAGTTTCAATAAAATTTTAATTTTGTTCAACGAGAACTTATTTATTTATTATAAATTTGCGAAGGCGCAACGCTCGAGCGATTCGAATAACGAGTTGAGGTGATAAAAAAAATCTGGAAAAATTCACAGACGTACCTTGAAGTGTTGTTTTTTTTTTTTGTAAGGCGGAAAAAATTTATTAAGATCCGTGTCGTGTTTGTGATTAAAAAAAGACTTGGTCGTTTGCGGTCGGGAAAAAGTTCTCGGTACTTGAAGAGTCGTTTGTAGATTTCGAAATGAATTTGATGATTCTAAATTTGTGATTTATCAATCGGCTTTTAATGACGCGCGGGTGATCGGCGGCGCGGAAGGAATACCGAGAAATCGTCGAGATTATTTAAAGACCGTTTGCCGATTTTTTTCCATTTATTTGTGGTATTTTTTTTTCTGTTTTGCGGAGAAGTTTATTATTTTCATTGTTTATCATTTACAAAACATTCCGGAGTGAGCTGACGCTGTTTTACTTTGGAAATTTATTTCAGAAGCTACAATTCTATCTAATCTTTTTACAAACCTTCGTGATTTTTTTTTGTCTTTTTGTTTTCGTTAAACAATCGCACGTTTTCGTGCGTCGGCATCTGAAATATTTTTATCTACAAGATATTACGGACGATATGTCTCTGGCAGTAACAAGGTGACTCAAAAAAAAAAACGGATCTCACTTCTATACGAAAAATTTGGGTCTAATTAATTAGAAAAAGTCTACTTCGTGTATTAAAAAAATCGATGCTTTCTTTTCTCACTTCTTAATAAAAAACGAGTAAAAAAAGAAACAACTCTTAGGATCTTTATAGTCTCTATACGATTACACGTATCATATATAATATAATCAATAATAAAAATTGGGTGGGATTAAGACAGACTGAACGACGAGATAGTCTTTTACCTTTACAGAATAAAACTATTACCGTTAAAAAATCGCGTTATGCGCAACTATTTACGGGAAAAGTAATCAGTAAAAAAAATATTATTATAATGAAAAATCAATAAATAAATTCATCTTATGATTATAGTAGCTATAGAAGTAGTAGCAGTGGTAGTAGTAGTAGTAAATATACTGAGACTGTGACTACCTGGTGGACATATAAATATTTATAATAAACCGATCAAACAATTTTTTAATAAATTTACTCTGGTCAACGGGTTGATATTTAAATTACGAAATACTCAAACCTTCACATAATAAAGTGCGTGGCTTTCCCCTCCACTCTCAAATAATTTATATACATACGCATATATATATTTATATATATATGTATAATTATTTTTTTTTTTTCAACTATCTCGAGACTACAGGTGTAGTTATTTTATATAAATTTTGTCACTCATGCGAATCGATAATTGAAACGTTTGAGTCTTGCCTGGTGGGTCGTAGGGTCACCCGTCGACTCCATATCGTTGTCGCTCTCCTATCGCGTCCACCAACACCATCTCACCGGCAAACTTTTAAGGGCCGATGCTTTTTTCTCTCTCCCAAATAAATGACGCAGTCCCTCTCCCAACCGATCGATGATCGCGTTCGTATCTATATATTTATAAATTCATTATAGATATATGTGAGCTTGTTTTTTTTTTAATTTTTTTCTTTAAATTTCATTCTCAAGTGCTACGATCAAAAGTCATTCATTAGTTACTGTGTGAGGAATTGTTGCAATGTTTACTTATCTAAATATCAATTTATTAAATCTCGCCGGACTGAGCTCTGAACCGTCCGTCTACATTATTTATTTTTATTTTTTTGTAAAACCAAAATAAATTTTAATCTATACAGTACCAACTCTGGGTTGTGGTATAGGCTAAGTCTGTAGGGCGGGGTTTTTGTGAAGACCCGAATTTAGTGTAAGCATCCTACGAACTTGAGTTTTTTAATTACAAAAAATAAATTATGTTGGGACGGTGAAAGATTATGGATGACTTAGATGTTTTATTTTTCGTTTGGTCTAAGTGGACGACAATTGCCTGGGATTAAAAAAATGATGTTTGAAAAAAATCGTCGATGTATTTTGAGTAGACAGGGTAAAAGTGGTGAATATGGACTACTGAGTTTTGGTGTAACAGACTCCTGGAGATAAATCTCACTCCGATGGAAGGAATAGATATTGAAAAATACCCTTAATAAAAACCCGGCAATGAAATATTTGTAGGATTTTTTTTTACAAGTAACCGTGCCAAATTTTGAATTGTCAAAAAATCTGCATCACTGTCAATGTACTGGTCCTTTTTACCGCCTCGGCCCATATTTATCACTTTCCCCCAGAATTACAAATTGTCAATTTCACGGGTTTGTCGTATCCGAAAAACTTTTCAGACGATTTGAAATTTGTGACCTTTCGTGACTTCGATCGGTAACAAAAACTGTAATTTATTTTTCTCAAGATTTCTAAACCTTTCTTGGAAATCGAAAATTCTTGGTGGGTGCGCGACTCAAAAACAGAGTTGCTAAGAATTTGAGTTTGTCAAAAAGATTTTAAAACCCTAAAAAAAGTGGATAACACTGTTGGTTACCGACTGAGTCTGCATCAATTCGCCATAAGGCTGACATTCTTGTTTTTCGCGTAATTTGTTTACCATTCGATTGCGAACTTGCCCTACAGTGTGTTATCGACTCGTCCTTCGAGCACGAATTCAGATAATTCTGATATACAGGCAATACACGTTCCAGCTCACGAGGAATCCTGAATATTAACGTATCTCCGTTTCTATTGGAAACTGAGAAGGAACGGATAGAGAGAAGACACGAGAGAAGGTCACGTGACCTCCTGCATTATCACTTTGAGCGTGCCATGTCAGTGATGGGGTAGAACCGGGTAAAACGGAACCCGGGGCAAGACGGACCGCCGTTTGAGATGAGACGTTTTGTCTTCTTCACACCCCACGAATAATTTGTAAAGACATTTCGTTCTGGCATTGGGTTCCGTTTTGCTCCGCTCTCGCCTACAGGCCGAGCTAAAACGTCCAGTAAATGACAAATGAAAAGCGTCCGAGCGTTCGTGCATAATGTGCAATTTATTACTTGACCCTTTGACGCATACAATTTTTTTTTTTGCCATGAATGAAGTTTCAAATACATCGGGTGATTACGCTTTTTCTTCTGAATTCAAAGCGGTGTGTCACCTCTAACGTGTACTACAGAGGTGTGATTCATCGTTCTTCAAAGGGTTAATATGCTATTTGTTACATAATATGCAATGTATTGCATATTATGCAACTTGTTGCATAATATGCAATTTATTGCTTAACCCTTTGACGTATACATTTTTTTTTTTGCCACGAATGAAGTTTCAAATACATCGGGTGATTATGCATTTTCTTTTGAATTCAAAGAGGTGTGTCACCGCTAAGGTGTATCGCGGAGGTGTGATACGCCGTGCTTCAAAAAGTTAATATGCCATTTATTGCATAATATGCAACTTATTGCAATTTATCGCATAATATGCAACTTATCGCATAATATGAAACTTATTGCATAATATGCAACTTATTGCATCAATTGCAACTTATTGCAATTTATCGCATAATATGCAACTTATTGGATAAATTGCAATTTATTGCATATATTGCAACTTATTGCGTACATTGCAATTTATCGTATAATGTTCTATTTATTGGATATTATGGAATTTATTGCATATTACGAAATTGAATGTACAACTATGCAATATCGGAAAGTAGAAACTCCGGGTACTCGAGTACGTTCGAAAATCTCGATCCGAACTATATTAATAAAGAGGCGAGGCGCGCGCGCGCCTAACGGAATATCCGAGCAGATATTAGCGCACCCTTTCCCACAATGGTTCCCTATCGATATTCTGATAGAAATATTCAAGCAGCGCAACCGGCGCGCGATGTCTGCCCAATCAGGAATCTCGTGGATATTTGCCGAGTTGAGAGAATCTTACGAATGTACGGAGCATGACTTATCGCGTCGATCTGGAGTTTCCACGGGTGCCCGCGCTGGCTCATCGCGACTATCGGAGTTCCTCGCCGGTTATATGTTTCGCTCTTTTTTTTTTTCATCTTCGAGCTGTTTAATCCCATGGGCAATGGGGCCGCTCCGCACGATCGTGACTCGAGCCACGCTAGATCGAACGTGTCAATCGTAAGTTTCTTTCTAGCTGCAAGTGCCCTCCCAGAATCCCTCGAGAAACCTGCTAAATCCTCTCGCGATTGCCCTTGACACGTAACTTTGCATTAAAAAATACGCCACTTCTTTTCCTATGTTTTTCTTCCTCCTGGAAAAAGTTAGATTCAAAGAAAAACAATATTTTCATGATTTCCGTGTCAGTGTAGGGTAAAAGTGGTGAATATGGCCCACCCTGATTACCAAGCGGATCAATAACGCGCAAATCGTTGTCTCTACTTTGGTCTCACTTTAAATAAACCAAAATATCGCAATTTTGAAATTTTACAAATAATCAAATTATACAAATTTAATACGAATTAACTTTGCGTCTCGTTTAACTTTATTTTATCTATCTGCAATGGTACGAAATGTCACGCGTCTGGAATATCCCACCGCGATTAGCAAGCGAATCAACTACTTTGGTCCCACTTTAAAACGTCCAAAATATCGCAATTATAAAATTCCTCAATTTTACCCAAAACAATAATGACAAGAATTTAATAAAAAAATCAAATTTGCCCCAAATTTTTTTTAACAATGTTTTTTTCTCTATCTGCAATGGCTCAAAATGTCACGTGTTTGGGATATCTGACCGTAATTCCGCCAATTGCGAAACCATCGAACTTTCAGACGCACACCCAGAAAAAAAATTTATTTGACGGCCACCGTTTATTTGGTTTAAGTAAAATATTTATTTGATTTAAATAAATATTCATTTAAGTTAAGTAAATAGTTATTTAAATCAAATAAATATTTATTTCAATCAAACAAATTTTTATTTACATCAAATAAATATTTTACTTAAACCAAATAAACGGTGGCCGTCAAATAAATTTTTTTTTTCAGAGTGCAAAGATTTTTTTCGCCCCTAATCAAACACACGCTCGCGTGCGCGATGCAATTAAATTTTTGCAAACGAACACGATGGGATCTGCGATGCGACGTGGTTGTTCCAAAGATACTTCCCACCCTCCAGCGAACTCCGATAGCGACTTTGAGCGAAGTCTATTATCTATCACGGAGTTTCGAGACAATGCGCGCCGCGAGCGCGAGAACAGAATAGAAAGGGTGTACTCGAAACTCCACCAAGCCCGCGGGTCTTCCCGTCGTTCCATTTTCGCGGTATACTACTACTGCGCGTCGAAGTCGTACCACACAACCGGCATCGCCAGCAACGTCGGGGAATCTAATCGATAATCGGGGAGAGAAACCAGCGAGCGAGCGAGAGAACGAGAGCAGCCCATCTCCGCTGACTCTCCATGCAGAACGATGCAATGTTACTTCTCCCGCGGATCAATACACGTATATTGTTGGTGTTTCTTTTTTTTTCGTGCCAGGTTGTTTCGCCGTTTGGCTCGGGTATTCCCTCCGTTTCACACGAAACAGCCACGATAAGCCAAAAAAAAATAATAATTAAAAAAAAAATAGAAAAGTAGCTCGAGGCTATCGAGGAAAAAATAACTGGAACGGGTCGCGGGCAGTGGAATGACGAAAGTAGCGAGGAGCGAAATTCTCGCCTTTCCCGCCTCTGCGGACTCGGTCGGTAACGAAAACTGTATTCGATTTCCTTAAGGTAGAAAAATCTGAAAATCTAAAAATCAGATACTGAAAAAATTCATACACTGGAAAAAGATGTTGTTTGAAAATTAATGAACAGTATTGGAAGCTTTTTTACATAAACCGTTTCTGAAATTTTAAACACATGTGTGTTGCAATTTTACAATAAAATTTGTATTTTTCATTAATATGAGTAATGTCAGCAAATTTCAAGTTCCAGTACATTAAATTTACAATTTGTTTTTACAGAACTTTCATAAAAAAAAGTTAAGTTTCTGGGAGATTTGTTGAGCAATTTCATTTTTCATCCACTTATTAATAACATTTTTAATAACAGCTTTAATATGCTTCATTTTTTTTCAGATTTTTGTACCACCCAGAAGTGTTTGCAATTCCGTCTCATTTCTCTGAAACTTATGCGAAGTGAACACTTTACGCAAGGACTTCTTTAAAGACTCATCTTGCAGAACGATGCAATGTTACTTCTCCCGCGGATCAATACACGTATTTTGTTAGTTTTTTTTTCGTGCCGGGTTGTTTCGCTGTTTGGCTCGGGCATTCCCTCAGTTTCGTACGAAACAATCACGACGACGCAAAAAAAAAAAATAATTGGGAAAAAAATGGAAAAGTAGCTTGAGGCTATCGAGAAAAAAGAACTGGAACGAGTCGCGCGCAGTGGAGTAACAAAAGTAGCAAGATAGATACGTGCGTCATCGAGTAATTAAGTAATTTTTTTTGTATTAAATATCGACAATTTCGGAGGAAATAAATAAATTAAAATACAGATTTGTTACCGACCGAGCGCGGGTTGGACGGTGAGTTTTTTTCATCGCGTCGATCCTCTTCGCCCCCCAATCGTCGCGATGCAAATAAACAAAAAATGTACCATTTGCGACAGTCACGCTCATAGGTAAATATTTATTTAAAAAATTAATTATCTGAACGAAACAATAAATATCGAGGCGGTAACAACGATTGCGATATCGTAATCGTGGCCAATAAAATTCACGAAGCATATTATGAAACGGTTACAGAAACAACGTAGCCGGTTAGATTGATTAGTTGCGATTAAATCCTAAAGAATCGTACTTGGATATCTACGCTAGATTAATTCAACGAGGGCCACTACAGCCGTCACGTGTATACGCGAATTTACCGTTACAGTGCTCGAGTTCCATACTGGGTTTTACATAGCTTCGCATGCTGCGCACTCCGAGCGATTAAATCGCGATTAAATCGCTCTTGATTAATCGGCGCTCCAATTGAAAGGAACTTTGTCAAAAGTTGTTACCAGAGAAAATTATGCTACACGAAACGAAAAACTTGCGAAAGCTTATTACATTAATTACAATGTCCCACGGACGAAGATAATCCTTGCAATGTATTTTATTCCAATGGAATAAAATCATATAATAATTTTACAATTTTGTATATATATACATAT
>JAPYZC010004355.1:0-10436 GCA_030522665.1 Ichneumoninae sp. A BG-2022a
AAATACCCCACTTGACACCAAAGACTACCTCGGGCCGAAGGACCCGGTCGATGGCCCATTGACATTACATCATATGTAATTTGTATCGTTCGAAATTGTTTTACAATCACAAGTGTAAAAATCAATGTCAATCAATACTTTTACTACTACTAAAGAAAATAAAAAAATAAATTAAAGACCCGAAGACCCGATCCACGGGCCACAATTTTTTGAGCCATCGAGAAATAAAAAGGAAGAGCTCCGGAAGGCTTTTTACCATCGCTGACGAAGAGCAGCATCTGCCAATCAAATTTCATCGTCCGCAGGAGCATCCTCCGTGAATCATCGACCACTTTGCCGAGTCGTTCGAGCCGATCGTAGAGTTCCTCGGGGGTTCGTAATCGAGTAAAATCGGCGCGGAGGCGAGCTCATTCCGCCCGGTGAACGAGTCGGGGTGGAGAGATTACGACGATTCCGTTGAGCAAAGTCCTTCAGGATCGGCGGGAAGCGTCCGCATCGCCGTCGTCGACGTTTCGCGGCGAGGGTGTCCCCGCAGATATAAATAGGCGAGCGAAGGAAATTCATTTATCACTTTTGCGCGTCACGAACGGACGGAAGTGGAGGCGCGCGCGCGTTCGAGGACGCCGAAGAGAAGGCGAGGAACGAGAGCGGTTGAGGCCTTTGGAGTCGCCGCGAGAAAAGAAGTCTGAGTATGGACAGGGGGAAAAAAATAGAGAATGAGCTGGCACGACGGAGAGAGAGGGAGAGTGTGGAGTAAAAAAAAGCGTCGGAGGAGCGCGAGAGAAATAAAGCGACGAAACGAGGGACGGGCGTTTTTGAGCCGCGAGACCAGCGAGGCGGCCTCGCGAAGAGAAAGAGGAGAGGAACGAGAAGAGAAGTTGCCATTTTGTTCAGCCCGGCTGAGTGGCAGTCAGCCTCGGAGAGTTAGCCGGCGACTTTTCACTTTTGATTTATCGCGCCAACTTTTATTTCTCCCGGGATATATTAAAACCCGTTGTCCCGAGCATTTAACTTCAGTCGGTCTGATTGATGATTGGCTGTGTGTGTGGACCATCGTCGGACCGACGCTCCTCGACCCGAGGCCCTCCCCCGCGAGTGTGTGAGAATTCACTGCCCCCTCCCCCCCCCCTCCCCGTCCGACCGCCCCCTCGTCGATCACACGAGGGCCCATTAGCGCGATAGAGCTCCGGACAAATCGACCGAGCGCTGCTCGAGCTCTGTAGCGCTTGTACATTATTCCACATTATACGAAACCTCGAACTGCTCATATAAAAAATAAAGCAAAAAAATATTAATTCATTAAAGAAAATGAAGGGTCGGAGTCATCCGTTGAAATCTGGATGGTCGAAAGGTAGGACGAATTTTTTTTTATGGTAGGTTCGCGATAATGTATATTTTTTAAATGGTCTCTGAGAGTCGAATTTTGAGACGGTTTGAATTCAATTTCATGCTGTAGTGAGAACTTGAGTCTAAACTCAAATTCGATCGCAAGTTCGAGCTCGAGTTTGAGTGCAGACGTAAGATCGAATTTAAGATCAAACCTAAGCACGCCATGAAGTTTGGGCCAAACTTCGATCTTCAGTCGATCTCCATAGCGATCTTAAGTCCGATTTCAAGACCGACCTTAACTTCGAACTAACGTCTTAAAATCCGACCCCAAGACTCAAGAACGGAAGTTTTCGTTTTAAATTCTCGGTATACGAGAACAAGGCTGAGCTCCAAGTTGTAAGGGACGAGAAGAAGAGTGATAGGACGAGAAAGCTGCGACGTCATTGAGCTAATATATGACGAGCCTTTGGGGGGGTGCGGGGGGGGGGGGGCGATAGTCGTTCTGCGAAGGAAACTCGTTAAAATCTCGAATACCCCTTAATTACTCTAATGGTACCAGCATCTTTGTCTGTCTCTCTATCCGTCACAATTTCGCCGCGACGGTAGGGAAAGGGTGGATATTCCTTCTTCCCTCTTCGGCTGAGTCCGGGAGCGTCCCGTAACAGTGTGTCCCGTTCGCTTTTCTGTTCCTCGGGCGTTCTGCGTGCACTGCAACATCGCCGGCCGCAGCTCCGATCTCCTCTCCTTTCACTCGTCGGGGGCTTTGAGAGGATTCGTCGGTGAAGATGGATGGAGGGAGATAGAGAGAAGACAGCCGGCAGAAGGCGACTGGCAATTTAAACATCGCCGGGCGTACTAATTAGAATATTGGTACGGCGGGGACGGCTCCGAGGGCCGCCGACTCCTTGTTCCCCTCCCTTACCCCGGCCAATCTGCCATCGCTCATTGGTATCTCGTCGGTGGCTCGTTGTTTACGTAGCTGAGGCAGCCCGGCCGTTCGGGAAACGGAAACTAAAGCAGCCGGAACAGCACTCCTTTCTCGCTGTCTTTCCACGATTGTTCAAAGTACCATTCCCCATTCGTACCTTCGACGATAAACATAATACCCGAGTAAAGAATCGTCGGGGGAGGGCGGCAAAGTGCACTCTCGTTATTGCCGATAGTTCCGACCGGCGTCGCGGGAACGCCCTCGTTATTCGCGCAATTATAACGAAGTACCGTCGAGAAGTCGCCTCACCGATATTCGTCGGTTATTCCTCGATTCATCGCTACATCGTCGCCCACAGTCGCGGCTTGTTTTTGCTCGGTAGGTAAAAACGGGTGAATAAAATTTCTGGAACGGTCCCATAATTTGAGTGAAAATAAAAAATATCAACTCTAGTAGAAATTTTCACGCTTTACATCGGGCTCTGATAAAGTCCTGAGAAGGCCTGGTAATGCCTTGTCAGGACCCTATCAGGGCCCGATGTAACGCTCGAAAATTTCTATTCGGGAATGACTCAAGTAAAATTCGCTCGCGAGCTGTCGAAGAAAACAATGTTTTCAATCCCACTTTCAATTCTTGCAATTCTATACGGAATTGAAACGACATCATGTAAGCTTGACAGTCTTGCCGTCGATGTTTCACTATCGTATGGAATTGCAAATCATTTTGTAATTATTGCAATTCCGTGAAATTGCGGAAAAAATATTTAAAAAATCGAAAATGTCTACTCGGGAATGACTCAAGTAAAATTCGTTCGCGAGCTGTCGAAGCAAACAATTGTGTCAATCCGACTTTCAATTCTTGCAATTCTATACGGAATTTAAACGACATCATGTAAGCTTGACAGTCTTGCCGTCGATGTTTCACTATCGTATGGAATTGTAAGAATTTAAAGTAGAATGTAATTAAAGAAAATTTCTTTGGCAACAAAGTGTGTGCAATTTAAAGTGGGCAGACATTTTTTCGCACGCCAGCGTCCGATCTTTCATTACTAGTCGTATTGTATGTATTCTTAATCGCAATACCGTCGGTAGTTTCGCCGGCAAACTTATCACTTATAATCAGGGCGAGCCGGCGACTAAATTATTTTACTAGGTGCAACGTTCGGTCTCCTTCCTTCAGCATTTAAATTTAATAAACTTCCACGATACTAATTAATACGGCCTACAATAATTCATTCGATACCCTGACAGACCGTTACATTTCATGCGTTTGCTTTCCTCGAACGTTTCGCCCACGCTCTTGCGTACTGGCAACATAGATGCTTTTTTTTTAGTAAAAAAAAATAAATAAAAAAATTCGAAGCTCAGAGAATCGTCAGGAGCTTCGGTTTCGCGGTAGAAAAAAAAATTGAAGTTGGGAGAAACGGAAATTACATCACTAATATTCACGCGCAGCCAATAGGCGATCGCTCTACTTTCAGGTTCTTTCCTCGGTTCATCTCGACGTACCGAACTTGTACCTACCCACAAAAATAATTTATTGGTCGGCTGCCCCACAAACAAATATGTATTTAATAAATTATATAAATTATTTTATATAAATTATTATATATAAATTATATAAATTATTTTATATAAATTATATAAATTATATAAACTTCCACGATACTAATTAATTTGTCGTCCAATAATTCATTCCCTGGCAGACCGTTACATTGCATGCGTTTACTTTCCTCGAACAATTCGCCCACGCTCTTGCGTACTGGCAACATAGATGCTTTTCCTTTTTTCTAGTAAAAAAAAAAAAAAAAAAAATTACGAAGCTCAGAGAAACGGCAGGAGCTTCGGCTCCGCGGTGGTAGACGTCGGGCCGCTGGTGGGTTCTTCTACTTTCGTCGCTTTCGCCGGTCGGAGGCTGTGGTTCGAGGAAGAGGATTAGTATGCGGTGGTTGTCACACTTCTCTCCCCTCGCGCTTCGCCCCCCTGTTCAATCTCCTCGCCGGGCCTCGGCACCTTCCCGCCGCCGCCCCCGTCAGCCTAGCTTGCCTTCAACCCCCGGTCTATCGGACTCTTTCTCTCCCGCAGCCGAGAGCAGCATCCGAGGCTAGACCGTTAATTTTCCATCTCGTGACTCCAATCAATCTTACAGGCCCGTCAGCGGCTCTTTCTCTTCCTCTCGCACTCTCGCCCGCTCCCCGGCCGTTTCGTCTCGGCTTGACTCGATCTATATGGGCCCCCGACTGGGACGAGAAAGAAGCGTTCCTGCACCTTCCTTCCTTTGCCATCGTCTTTGCCGTCGCCGGTCGGGCGTCTCACCTTCCTCCCTCCCACCGCCCGTTCGATACGTCAACGGCACAGGGAGGTGTCGCAACTACGACGCCTTTCTACGATTTCGCGTCACGAACGAATGAAATCGGCGAGCGTATAGCGGAGTGACTGGCGGTGGCGCGGACGAAGGGAGAGAAACCGAACGGAGGAGCCTCTGGTAATTTCGTGTCTGAACATCTGGAGTCGCGTCGGAGTGTATTTTTCCACGGGGCTCCTATTCGCGGGACGACGAAACGACGCCGGTAGAATCGGCCTTGGAGACATCCTCTTAAAGTTATTAATTCAATATTCCTAACAAGAAATTATATTCTTATTAATTATTACTTATTAATCCGATGTCTGTTTAAGAGACCAGTCGATGCGGAAAAAAAATTAATAGTAATAGCGGAAATCAAAATACTTCTTGTTAGGAATAATAGGGGAGGGCGGGGCAAAATGGGATGATGGGATAAAACGCAATTGTCCAGTAACTTTTGGATGGTGACCGTGATTCTATTTCTACGGGGCTCGGATTCGCGGGACGACGAAACGACGCCGGTAGAATCGGCCTTGGAGACATCCTCTTAAACTTATTAATCCAATATTCCTAACAAGAAATTATTGTTATTAATTATTACTTATTAATCCGATGTCTGTTTAAGAGACCAGCCGATGCGGAAAAAAAATTAATAGTAATAGCGGAGATCAAAATATTTCTTGTTAGGAATAATAGGGGAGAGCGGGGCAAAATGGGATGATGGGATAAAACGCAATTGTCCAATAACTTTTGGATGGTGTCGGCGTTTTTACGTGGGGCCAAATGGGTCGAAAATCCGGATGTATCTTTGGGAGAAAATTGGGCATGAACAAATTATTGGAAAATTGAGTTTTTGCTCCCGCTGTCCCATTTTGCCCCGCTCACCCCTAATAATCTGCATAATAATGAAGTTCATGTCGATTGAACACTCACACCTTTACTCACAGAGTACACGCGCAAAAAAAAGTATTAAAAATGTATTGAAAAATGTAAAAAATGGAAGTATTAAAAGTATTAAACGTATGTCGCATTGGACTTAATTATACTCAAATTATAATCCTCGGATCTATCGCTGAGGAGTATTAAGTATGAATATGGTATATGGCAGAATTTTCGACCATCAATTATGAAGCTAGTATGCAGAGGAATATTCGAGTATCAAGTATGAAGCTTGCATAAAAATTGAGATTCGAGCTTCATAGTTGATACTCGAATTTCAATCTGCATACTAACATAATACTTAATACTCGAATCTCAATTTTTATGCAAGCTTCATACGTGACACTCGAATATTCTCGGATATATTAGCTTCATATTTGATACTCATATATTACAACGTATATCAGATTCGAACTTAATACTCTTTAGCAAGAGATTAGAGGAGTATAATTTGAGTATTATTCAGTCCAATACGACATATGGTAAAAGTGGTGAATATAGCCCACCTCGATGAACATGTAAATCAATGATATATGGACCGGGCCATATTCCCCACTTTTACCCTACTCTTAATACTTCCATATAAAAAGAAAATGGTATACTATTTTTTCCCCCTTATTTTGCGCGGGTACTCACAGATGTTCACACATATACTCACAGATGCTCACAGATTCCCATAGATACTCATACATACTCAAAGATACTCACAGATTCTAACAGACGCTCACACATATACGCCGTGCACGCGAAGCGTGCGCGTTAACATAACCATTACAGACAATAATATTTTTAACAAAAAAAATTGGTAAAATTTACTAACAAAAAGTAGCGTTAAATAAATATATAAAACAAAACGAGCCCGTCTTATTTCGTCTTCGTAAAAATTTTCACCGTTCGGCGATTGCATCCGAGTGAAAACATATCTTCCCTCGGGGCGGGTAGGCAAGGCGTCAGCGGGTTGCGAGACAAGAGATACGACAATGCGCAGCGTTCAAGGGGTTGACACTTTTCCGATTCGTTTTTGCAGCCTCGTCTGAAGCCCGAGTCTGAAAGTGGGTGTTGGGATGTTGACACGCGTACTTTTCCGTGTCGCGGATGATTAACGATCCTGAAACGCGTCGCGGTTCCATGCCCTCGAGATATCCGAAAGACGCGCTTGTTTCGTCGTCTCCGTTGCGGAGCCGGGAACGAACGGGAGGCCGTGTGTACGTAACGTGTATCGTTATAGCGAAGAGCTCCCCGCGAGGAGATACGCGAGAGTGGCACGAGGCCGAAGGGGTGAGAAGGTAAGGTTGCTTCCAGTCGCTGTTTCAGACAGCAGCTTCGGGGCCTCGTTCGAGTTGTTCGGTCGCCTCCTCGCCTCCAACCTCGGCGTGTTCACTTCCGGCTTTTCGGGTGGAAACGTCGCTGCGCCACCCTCGCCCCGTCGCGGCAGGCATGTGCCGCTGTCTATACTTTTCACAATGGGGGATATTGTATGTATAGACGAGCGCCTGTGTGGCAGTGCTGAGAAGAAAACTGCAACTACCGGCAACAATAACGGGTTCGGATGTGGATTCGGTCGAAGTTTCGCAGTGAAGCGCATACGGTTTTCCACGTGGACTTGGAGCGGGAGATGCGGAGTCGTGGGCCGTTCGAGCTGGGAGGGTCGTGGCTGGGTAGTGGGGCAAAACGGACTCAATCTAATATTTATATCAAATTTTTTGAAGCGTTTGATTTTGGGGCTTAATTTTCAATTATGTATTTTAAGGCATGTGTGAGTATATTTCGAAAGCGAATGCACCGTATACGTTTTCCACGTGGACTTGGCGCGAGAGATGCAGAGTCGTGGGCCGTTCGCGCTGCACCCAGAAAAAAAATTTTTTTGACGGCCACCGTTTATTTGGTTTAAGTAAAATATTTATTTCATTTAAACAAATATTTATTTTATTTAAGTAACTATTCACTTCATTTAAATGAATATTTATTTAAATCAAATAAATATTTTACTTAAACCAAATAAACGGTGGCAGTTAAATAATTGATTTTTCTGGGTGTGTGAGGATTGTGGCTGGGTAGTGGGGCAAGACGGACTCGATTAAATATTTATCTTGATGTATTTTTAAATGGTATTAGAAGGGTTTTTTTTAAACTGACATCTGTAAAGGTAAAAAGGGAAATGACTCGAGTGCCCTAAAAAAATGCGTAAATGCATCTCAGCCTCCGGCTCGAAAAATTGTTTTCCACGTGGCCTGGGTGGGAGGGATGCACAGTCATTGGCCGCTCTCAGGAAAGTTAGTTATAGTTCGGCAACAGGGCAAAGCGGACGCGTTCCAATATGTGTAACAAAATTATCGGAAACTCTCTGAATATCAAACTTTCATTTTTCACTTACACATTTTTTAATTGAATGACAGGGATTTTTTCAAACAGCCATTAAAGCTAAAAGGTAAATTACTCTTGCACCATAGGGAAAAAAAGGACAAAATCCATTTTGGCCTCCGGTTCGAAAAATTGTCGGGTCCCGATCGGCGAAGGAGGAACGCGCTCCCGAGATGTAGAGGGGGACGACGGTGGCGGCGCGTGAGTTGGCAACCTCTGGGAAGTTTAATGAAAAATCGAAAGCTAATATACGCGGGAGGAAGACCGGGTCGGGGGCGGTCGGGTCGCGCCAGTGAGTGCCAGCACTAGCGCCAGCCGGAAGGCTAATCTGAATTCTGAGGATATTGCAGTCACATGTCAATCTTTCATCTAATAATAGCTCGCTCTCTGTCTCTTCGGTTTTCCACTGTAGCCGGCTCGTCGGGGATTCCAGCTGGATAACGCGGACGCTTTGGCGCCACCGATCGGACCGGTGGCCGGCCACAATCACCGCCACGGGACACATCTCTTCGAGTTCGTCCAAGCTACGTTCAATTTATTTCCAGCCGCTGATTCTTTCGATGCCGATCGCTCCGTTCGAAAAATCAACGGCTTTGACTGAGACTTGTTTGGCGGTTCGTGTACACAAAAATCCACTGTCAATCCCGCGTCACCGATCATATCGCCTGAAAATCCACACTATAAAAGAAATTCGTATGAAATTTTATGTAGCGGTACTGGAAGTTTTCATACGTAAACTGGTATATTAAATTTCATGTACTGTTGTGATGGAAAATTAAGGTACAGTGTATTAAAAACTTTAGAAATACTTTATTTTTGTTTAAGTTTGAAAGTACTTCGAATCCGATAATTTACTTTAATTTCACTGTAAAAGTACTTACATTTTTCATTACAATTGTACATTTAATGAATTAGTTTTTGCATAAGAATTTCCAGTCCGGTGTATTAAATTTACAATTTTTCTTAACAGTGCAGCTGATTTTCAGGGGATATTTGCACTATAAAAAATTCGAGCCTGGATTCACACTGATAAGATTGTAAATGTAATGCACCGGGCCGGAAGTTTTTATGCAAAAGCTGGTACATTAAATTTCCTGTACAATTACGATGAAAAATTAATATACTTTTTCATTGAAATCAAAGTAAACTATACAAATTTAAGTACTTTCATAGTAAAATTGAATAATATTATAAAAAATAAACCATTCCCAATATCTTCAACGCACTGAATATAATTTACTCATCACAATTGCGCATGCAATTTAATACACCAGTTTATGCACAAAAATTTCCAGTATAAGTACATTAAATTTTATCCCAATTTTTTGTATCGTGTAAAATCCCATAAAAATCAGGTGCACAACACCGGAGCTCGGCCGAAGTAGGACCGGTGGCCGGCCAGAACCGGCGCAGCAGAGCACATTTCTTCCACTTTATTTCAGCACCGTTCCTTTTATTTCCAGCCTGATTCTTTCGATCCCAAGCGCACCGTTCGGAATATATCCGGCTTTGACGAGGACTTGCTCGGCGATGTGTACAAAAAAATCCAGTATCAATCCCGTGCCACCGATAATATCGGCGGGTCGCTCGACACGTCCTCGATGGCGCAGAGCTGTGTCGCCTTGGGAAACAGAACGCTCCTTTGTGGTGCCCGCTAATTAAGTCGACGCACTCAACCACCGCAATTCTCACTGTAATTTCCGAGGCTCCTTTGCGCGATGGGCCAACAACCCACCCCCCTCCCCCTCCCCCCCACCTGTATCCGTAGAATAAATATGTGCAGAGAGACGCGCAAAGCCAAACAGCTTGTTACACCCCCATTCGAGCCACGATCGATAACCGAACGTCGGGAGTATCGAGTCCTCGTTAATAAGAAAAAGGAAGGTCGCAATTTGAAGGAAACTCTCGGTGTGTATTCGGAGCTAAATGCGGAGTTGATTAATCGGGCCTTTGTCAGCTCCATCGGGAATCAGCTCTTGGCCCGAGTATATCGGTTATCGAGAGAAATTAACATTGCATTGGAAATGAGAGCTCTTTTATAGGGGATTGACAATTTTACGATTTTTTTTTCCCTCCTCAGTCTTTGCTAATGGATAGCTCGACGGAATAAACCCGGTACGGCCGAAGCGGTAATTGATATACAGGAGCCTCGGTGAGAGAAGCGTTGACTGCGAGTTTCTGCGAATTTCTGGAAGGAGACTGCGAATTCTCGGGGAAAAGATAAGGTAAATGTCCCGATTCCCGACCATGCTCCCTTTACCGACCATTTCGACATATAACGTCATTTACGCGGCAGCCAATGCATAAAAACCTTTATTAAGGTAAAGGTACCAATGATCGGACGGTTAAGAGCAGCCTAAAATTCCAGCACTTATTAATTTATCAAGAACATTTTTTTTCTTGAAATAACCGAAACCAATATCAAGTTGATAGTTTATAGTTTCCAAAAGTCACCGGTTAATTATAAAAGGATAAATATTTTTTTAATTACGGAAGAAAGTATCAAGAGAGCCCAAATGTACCGATCTTCGGACGC
>JAPYZC010004356.1:0-10435 GCA_030522665.1 Ichneumoninae sp. A BG-2022a
AAAAAAAAAAAAAAAAAAAAAAAAAATTAACAAAGTCTAACAAAAATCTAACTCATCAGCGTTACCACCGCTACCCTCATCGCCACGAACATCTTCTATTCCTGCTTGCAGACGGTCAACATCCCGAATGCCTACGAGGACACGAGATTCGATCCCTCGGTGGACGACGGAACGGGATTTCGTCACCGAACCATACTCTGCATGCCGATTAAAAATTCGTCCGGTCAGATAATCGGTGTCATACAGCTCGTCAACAAATTCGACGATCTATTGTTCACCAAGAACGACGAGAACTTCGTCGAGGCCTTCGCCATATTTTGCGGCATGGGCATTCACAACACCCACATGTGAGTCATTTAACGCTGAAGTTTCTTTGTTAAACAACGAAACAATACAAAGTACTTTCTCTTCATACATTCTACGTATGACTGATGTGATGTAGAAATATCCTATAATTTTTGTCGAATGTTTCTCATCACATTCTTTATTTTTACTTTCCGGTATCGTCGACAGGTACGAGAGAGCTGTGATAGCTATGGCCAAACAGAGCGTCACCCTCGAAGTGCTGAGCTATCACGCGTCCGCTTCGCTGGAGGATGCGCAAAGACTGAGGGTTAGTTGATAACTTCGGTTGTCCCTCAATAATTTCATTATTTTTCCATTATTTCTTCTCACAACGTGTAACATTGGTATTTAACACTTTGTTTTTTCGTTCCATTTAATTATAACGTTAACTCTCCGTCTCGTGTTTTATCTCGTTCCATCGCGGCGTTAATGATTCCCGCTGCGTATAAAATACGCAGTTTAGATATTGACGACGTGCAAAGCTCGCTAATGGACGTATTTCGGTTACCGCGCGACCCAGCAGGGCTTAAGGGTACCATCGTCGGCCTACTTTCACCTCCACGACTTCAAGTTCGACGACATACGGATGGAGGACGACGAGACTCTTACCGCGTGCCTGCGCATGTTTCTCGACCTGGACTTTGTCGAGAGATTTCACATAGACTACGATGTACTGTGCCGATGGTTACTCAGCGTGAAGAAGAACTATCGCAATGTCACCTATCACAATTGGCGTCACGCTTTCAACGTAGCACAAATGATGTTTGCCATTCTTACGGTGAGTCGAGCCACCCCGACCCCCTCGACGGGATTGATCTACGCCAAGACCCGAGAGGAGAATTGAAATTTGAATGTCGACCGAGAGTCACCGACACTCGATCGAAGTTGCGCCGTTAAACGCGACTGTACTTTCAGGCGACGCAGTGGTGGAAAATTTTCGGCGAAATCGAGTGCCTCGCTCTCATCATAGCGTGCCTTTGTCACGATCTCGATCATCGGGGAACGAACAATTCTTTTCAAATCAAGTAAGCACAACAATTATTGTCGATTCTCTTCAACGAGCTCGAAGAATGTCGCGCTTGATCGAACGAATTTTCTTATTTCTTATTTATTTACAGAGCTTCGTCTCCTCTGGCTCAACTGTATTCTACCTCGACGATGGAGCATCATCACTTCGATCAGTGCCTCATGATACTGAGCAGTCAGGGCAATCAGATCCTTTCGAATCTCTCGCCCGAGGAGTATTCCCGTGTCGTTAAAGTTCTCGAGGAAGCGATACTGTCGACCGATCTGGCGGTGTATTTTCGTAAACGCGGAGCGTTCCTCAGTATCGCGCGTGTGCGCAGTTACAACTGGGCTTACGGCGATCATCGTGATCTCCTGCGCGGAATGCTGATGACGGTCTGCGATCTAGCGGCCATAACGAAACCCTGGGAGATTGAGAAACGCGTCGCGGAACTCGTGAGCAGCGAGTTCTTCGAGCAGGGCGACATAGAGAGACGAACTTTGAATATCACACCGATCGTTAGTATGCCCAGTCAGTGCTATGTAGTAATAGAAGATCAATCGTTTTGTTAAACTGTGTTTTTTTTTCGTGTGTCGCTCACAGGACATCATGAATCGTGAGAAAGAGGATCAACTCCCGATGATGCAAGTAGGATTCATCGACTCGATCTGTCTGCCTATTTACGAGGTGAATATTACGTCGAGTAAAAAGTAAAAATAAAATCGACGTTTCGTAAGAGCTCCCCCTTAAATTCGTATGAAATTACAGGCTTTCGCCCTGCTGTCGGACAAACTGGAGCCGTTGGTGGAAGGAGTCCGGGACAATAAGAAGCGATGGTTGGAAATTGCGGAAACTTCGTGCGTCACGGAAAATTGTACGAACCACGACAGGACGGTTGACGCGGCGACGCCCCCGGAAAATTCCGAGGAGGAGGAATCCAAGAGCGAACCGAGCCTCGAATAACTTAGACGACCGAGTGTCCGTCGAATCGGAATACAACCTGTTCCGACATCCGCGCGTCCGAGTCGCCGGTAGCACGGCGATCGCGCGGCGAATCGTGATAAAACGCACGGACCGACGCCACGCGTGTACGATCGGACGGATATATATCTCTATCGATGAAATCGACTAAGGCCGAGATGAATCGCAAGTGCCAAAGAGGAGTCAAGACTTGCGCATCGGTTGTCTCGCGATCTCGACGTTCTCGGCTAGCGTATAATCGACAATTGCATACCAAAGCGTATAATATACTATTAGAACTTTTTTTTTCTTCCAAGTACCAAATCCATGAGAATCGCGAGATCGCGGGAGGAATACAGGGAGACAGTGGTGGATATTTCAGTCGTCGCCGGAGCCGAATGCCAACATTGCCCTCGACACATTTTTTTTCTTACGAAATACGCATTTAGATTATCCTGTCGATAGACGATTCAATGAACTGTACAATTTTTTTTTGCCTTATCGGCGCCTCACGACTTTCGTCGACCAAGTATTGTAGCGATAGACAGCGATTCGACGGCGAATCCACAATTTTGACGATTCACCGAAATTGAACGCTTTGGCGGCTCAACGACGTCGATGACTGAAAAATTTGCCTCGGTACGAGAATAGCGAGAGGGAGAGTAAGAGTGGCGGTCGTCGAGCGTGAGTTCCACGCGCGTTAGCTATCGGCCGGGGTGAGGAAGAGGGGCGAGCCCGTTAAAAGCCCCGAGCATCAAACGCGTTGTATATCGATATGTAAAGACTGATTGTGATGAAGTGCGCTCAGCGTATCGATCGTCGTCGGACGGGAGTCGCCGTTCATTTTTTCCAATCGCGATAAGCCTCACTCGTGCCGATGATAATGATACGCGACGCTAACGGACCTCCGTGCCTCGGGACTAGCGTACGTTGCACTTTTTTATATCCTGCACGAACGGAGCGGAATAGAGAGGCGAGGGGAGGGGGGGAGATAAAGGACCGATTTTTATTCAAATCGGTCGAAATCTAGCAAAGCCTAGATGACAAAGAGTAGGTTTTACGGCTAGAAAATGCGGTACGATCTATGTCCATTTTTTATTACTACTATACACGGAAAAATCGAAAACGCAGACACGGTCGAAACTCTGCTGGCAGTAAAGAAGTTCTCTGCCCGACAGGCACGAGGTGGGCATTCGTCGCGCGCGATTATCGCATACGATATAGTATATATATACACACACACATATATATACGTATGTTATATCACGAGTCTTAAATGTTCCTTTTTACCCTAATTACCTTCGTTCGATCGGAGAATTCTCGGCAGATGACCGACCGAGGAGAACGCGACCGACGGGAGAACGCGCGCGATGCTTTTTCAGAATCTCGCGTCGTTTCCCTCGCACAACTATCGGGAGGAAGGCCCGCGCGATGGCATCCACCCGTAACAGCCTATACATCCTACAAATTTATATATTAAAAGAAAAACGAAAAAAAAACACCCATAGAGAACGAGATAAAAAATGATCCTGAAGTTACACACATTGCGTAAGTTATTAATTATTTATACCGGCGTGAAGAATATTACTATTAACGAAAAAAAGAAAGAAAATGAAAATAGCACAAAAATTATATGTATATTGTATATGAACGAATATCTAATATATTGAAAAACGAGACACAATTCCAAACTTTTACTCTGCGGATGGAAATATTTTGATATATGCGAGTTACGCATTTCGCTGTGCGAGCTTGTCTGACGAAACCCTGACACATTTTCCTTGCTTCTTATTACGCTACCTCCCGTGCAGCTACCCGCCGTTCAACGCGACGAAAGAAATAAATGGAAGATAACGAAATAAAACCAAGAGCGTCGCGCGACCTCGGGGAGACTCGAAAACAATTATACGTCGGAAGTTCACGTAAGAGCGCGAGGATTTTTTATTATATTTTTTTTTTACAAGACGCTTTCAACGAAGTCGTAGCTTACGCTCGTTAAACTTACTTTACAACTTTTACGTGCAGATAAACCATCGTCGGAGCGAGAACAAAGACCCTAGATGATAATACTTGCACAATAGCCTTATCTCACTTTGACAGTCGTAACTCTGTAGTTTTCTCGGTCACGAAGAAACGATAGATATACATATCAGTCTGTGCATTACGGGTATATCGAAAAAGCCACCCCTGCGGTGGAATGTTACGGAGCTGCGGCTGCCTCGGGGCTGGATATATTAGTGTTATATACAAAGGTCCATATACACAGGAGGTATCCTCCGACAAGGCGAACGGGGGTTTCATGGTGCGTCGGGCGCACGCCCCATAGCCGCGCGGGATCGGCGCGCATAGGCCAGACGAGAAAACGAGAGGGAGCTCTGGAACCTCAGCTGCTCTCGGCGAGCAGTCACGAACGAGCTTTCGTTTGGGGTAGTGGGCTCTCCGTTCATGGAATCGAGAGGAAGCTCGCTCGAGCTATTTGCCGAAAATAATCCCGTACGTTTTTACAAACCATTTAATAATAGTAGTAATAAAAAAAACAACCGTAAACGTACAAGAGTTCCTCTCCCGTTATCGAATTTTTATCTCCCATTCAATTTCACGAGTGGTCGAGCGCACACCAGTAGCGTAAATTCTCTCACAAGGGAAAACGAGTCCGAGCGGGCAGCGCCAGCGGCTTTCGCGCTATCACTCGTCGTTTCAACGGACCAGCAACAGCTCCTGGCTCGTTCCGGCTTTAACTATAGATCCTCTCGTTGCCCCCCCACCCCCTACCTGTCCCCGTTCTACACGATATTGTTTGGGTGATAAAATATGCTACGGAAAAATTAACGTCGAGCTATAAATTCAGCGGAGTACATAAACCATGTGTATTTTGCACGTACAGAACGACGTGCTCCCGTGTCCGTAATAACAATAAAAATAATATTAATAATAATATCATTAATAATAATAATAACGGTATAGACATGAGAAATATATATATATATCGCGCAGTTCCCGGGTCTGTTTGCACTCGGATTGCAATATACGAGAGACGGTTGTGACAAGTTGATCCCTCGCGAACGGTTGGGAGGATATATAAAGGGAAGGAAAACGTAATATCGGGGATGGCCTCTGGTGGAGTAGGAACGACGACGACAAGAGCGAAGGAGTGGGGCGTTTATCGATGGGTCAGTAGGATAGGGTCGCCTATCCGTAGCAAGCTGTAGCAGGTAGTAACCCGTCGTTGCAGAGAGGCTTCGTAGGCAGCGAGTCTCCTCGGTCGCAGGTTGCTCGTTGCTGCATCGATCGTACTCTCAACGAGCGAGAGCCTTTCCTCTCATCATTTCTATTTTGCCTGGATCATATAGTTGTCCTGTACACGCTCCCGCCAGCGCGGTCTGGGGAGGGGGGAAGCGGGGAGGTCTTTGGACGTTGTATACGACAGTCCCGGCGCGAAAGCGTTGATCACGGGGAAAAAAAACAAGTTCCACGGAGCTCAGCTGCATCATATTATACGTATAGATTTTCGAATATATTTTGCGCTTACTTTGTCGCCAGAGCTTGTACTTGTCTACGAACAAGATCGATGTTTAGACACGTTTTACTCGCATGCGGTTCTCCCGTGGATATCTTTTAAACAGACCGTTTTTAGCTCGCACGATACGGTTCTTCCGATATTTTTTAAACAGACCTTTTTTTAGGTCGCACGATTCTCTCTAAAAAAAAGGTCCTACACATGCTATTCCCAGCGGTAACGATATCCGAGATAAACGCACGAATCGTTAGAAACTAACCTATTGCGTATCACCGCGAGAATAAATAATCGTTCGATGGTGAGAATATTTGGTGCATCGAACGAAACAATTGTCATAGTAAAATAAAGAAGCGCACCTCGAACGATTTTTTTCTCACGGTGTATCGATTAGCATTCGCCTGGCATTACGATGTACACTGGATAAACGTAAATATAATGAAAGGTTGTATACTTTGTTTGCACGGTGAATCAAACATCGATTGATACACATGCACGCTGTACCATATATAAACGTATGCGTGTAGAGCAGGTTGTTGTACAACGGAGTATCAAATGCGGAGTTGGCGATTGAGAATTCAAGAGCATATTGAATTACGGCGTTGAGTGCTCATCGGGAAGTCTGGTGCGTTGATAGATACATAGAGTGGCAGCTCGAGTTGTTTACGGTTCGAAACGATTCAGTTTATCAATTTCGTTATGAGCAAATCGATGAACGATCGTCGAGATAACGAGACAAAAAATCCCCCCTCCCCCGAGAGTTTCAGCAGATGACAATTCGCAACTATCGTCATTGAGGAGCGTTAGAGAGTTCAACGTGGTTTCCCCTTAGTTACCGTGACAGCTGATTTAGTTACGGAAGGGGCGGGAGGAGGGTGGGGTAATATCGTTGAGTCGGCTCGAAGTCTCTCGAGATGTCTTGAGCCATAAACCCCTCGCTTGCCCCCCTCCACTTTTCGGGGAGCAACGTCTGCACCCTGTAAGCCTGTCTATTTTATATATCGTAGCTCTAACTCGTGTCGCCGCTCGTTCACTTTGACAAGCGAATCGTGAAATCGAGCGAACCCTTCGAGTGCGTTCGACACAGGTAGAGAGTTGAAAACCAGCGTCGCGCATCGCACACACGTACATAAACACACACTGGTCGACGATGTTAAACACGGCGCAAACTATGGCGGTAGAAACATACGCGGTATCTCTAATAGCATACCGTCGAGCATCCATCCACTGGCGCTCTACAGACCCACACATAACCTCCTCTAACAGGTATACACGACGCAAACAAACAGGCGCCTGTGTCCATACCGTGCGGCGTACAGCTGTGTCCAACGATGTTTCGAAGCATGCTCCGTCACGCAAAGTTAAAGCTACATCGAAGCCGCGGAGAGACTATAAAGGCTTCATCAGTAGTATCTGTGAGCTATCGGACGAATTACATTACGTCGAGAAAGCCGATGACGGAGATAGGACGAACGAGGGCAATATCGCTTCCGACCTTTATTTTTCACGTTATATTCTTTGTACTTTTTTCTTTGTTTTTTTTTGTTATGTCCTGCTTCTCCACCGAGCTGCCTCGACGCTCCGACAGAGAGCTCTATTATCATTTTTTTTTAAATCCATTGTCTTTCCTTTCTCAGCATTTGTCTCCCGATCTCTATCAAGGAGAATGAACGGAAGGAGATCTATAAATAATTAAGGGGAAACGGCGGAACGGCAGCGGGGCGGAGGAGGAAGATCGGGGGTAAAAAGAAGGATCGAAGCTGTGCAGCGAGGGAGGGATCGTCGGAGTGGCAATCCGGCGGTGGCAATGAAGACGAGACCGCCTGGGGCGTGCGACAGCGGCAACAGCCGCCGTGGCCCTACTACGCTCTATCCGCAACGGGGATCAAATATTTGAACACCTACACGCGGAAGCCCCTCGGAGGTTCGTCCCTTCCCTTATTGTTCTTCTTAAAGCCTTTTTATTATACAATGCCGTACGTACTCCGCTCGTGGTGTGTCCGCATGTATTTCCCTCGCCACACACGTGAGAGGCCCCACGAGATTATCCTTCGATTTATATCTCGAGCGTTGAGAAACAAAGGGGCGAATCTCGCGTCGCTTTGCACGCGTTTAATCGCGCGGGATACGCCCTTCTGTTTCTTGGCGGGTGAGGCGTGTGTCTTTGCGTGTGTATATATATATGTGCACCTGATAGTTGCCTACCCGCAGGCGAAGCGCTTTCTTCCTTTTCACGATTATTATCCAGCCCGTCGGCGGCGGGGTCTTTACGCTCGCACCCTCGGAATTTCCGGTTTTCGAGACGGTTCCACTGTTTACCTTCCCTGCAGTAGAGTGAAACGAGCTTTTTCTTTTTGTTGTCTTAAAAGAGAAATTTGACAAATTACGAGCTTTACGAGCGAAGCGTACAGGATGGAATATATAATACGCTTGGGTAATGTGACAAGACCTTTGCACAGGGCGCGCGGTCCTGTAACTTTAATGGGACGTAAAAGAGATGAGAAAGAAAATTGGTACTTAATAATAGTTTTAGTGCCTCATGAGAAATACAAAGATATACGGCATTGGTACGACTGTGGGGCAAATTTTCATAAATAAATGCGGTGTAATGCGAAAATCAAGGAAAGAAAAAAAATTGTTCAAATAGTAATAATTGTAATAGGGTATTTAGTAGCGCTTCGTTGCTTTTCATGATAATTATTCCGTTCGTCGGCGACGGGGTCTTTACGCTCGTTCCCTCGAAATTGCCGGTTCTCGAAACGCCTCACTGTTTGTCATATTTGCACAGGAGCCAAATGAGCTTTTTATTTTTGTCTTAGAACAGAAATTTAACAAATTGCGAGCTTTATGAGCCAAGCGTACAGGATGAAATGCTTGGGCAATATGACAAGACCTTTATAGAAGGTTCGCGGTCACGTAACTTTAATGGCAGGAGATAAAAAAGAAAATTGGTACTTAATAATAGTTTTAGTGGATCATGAAAAATACGAAGTTCGGTATTGGTACGACGGTGGGGCACATTTTCATAAATATACTTCATAAATAAATCTAGGGGAATACGGAAATCAATGAAACAAAAAAAGACTGTTCGAATAGTAATAATATTAATAGCGTGTCGATATTGTATTCGGAGTACGTACGGACAATAATAATGAGAAAAAATAGCAGTACCAACATTATTATGCTACTGTCAAAGTTCACGTAATTATTGTAACGAAATACCAATATTTGTTGGCAATTGTAGATTTAATAATTTATCAACAACGAAGTAGTTTTAACGATTGAAGATCTAATTGAATTTGAATAGAGAAAAAAATACTGGTTCCCATTTCGTGGAAATCCGAAGTGAACGGTGGTCAAATTTTTTGTTGTTTACGATCAATTTTCATTTTTAAAAGAAAAGGCTGTTCGTCGGCTACCGTCGATTTTGCAGAAATTCGATCGAGGGATGGAGAGCGGTCGAAGCTGGCACGCCACGGCATTACATCTTACGACCAGGACGATAACAACAATCGCGGTGATGACATACGTTCACGCGACAATCGGCGCTGCCAGTTCTTCGTCGTCATCGAGAGAGTCGTCGTCTCTGCCACCCACGGCATCAACAGGGAACAGCGGTGTGCCTCGAGGCGGGGTGGATGTATTCGACGTTCGGAGGGTAAATAAAAGCATCGCTGGCAATCGAGCCCCGATCATTTTCGTCAGACACGAAGTAGTTGGAGTCTACATCGATCCGATACGCAGGGAATAGCGGGGCAAAACGGACCAGTGAGACATTGGTCTTTTTTGTTTCTACGTCCTGCGAAAAATTGGTACAAATAGTCCGTTTTGCCCCGTGGTGCCATTTCGCCCCGCTCTCTCCTATGCTTAACGGAAGGAATACATATTGCGTTATTGTGCAGATCGACGTGGAGGAAGCGCTCGACATTATCGAGGCGGCTTCGACGGATTCTATGGGCGAAGACTGCGCGACAATGGCAGGATACAAATCACTTCCTGCCGGTGCGGCACTCGATCCACGTCGCTACGATGTCGCTCGTCAAAAGACCGACATGGCTGCTATGATGTTGCAAAATCTCGGAGCTACGAGGCACACTTGTTAGTATCGATTTATTGCTTCGATTAAACTGAAAATTGAATCTCTCCGACAACAGTATTAAATCTTGTGTCTTTAGTCCATAACAGATTTTGCACTCTGATCACGAAATTTCTTCGATCGTATTGTCGTTTTCTTTCGTCGATCGAAATAAGATGTATTTTACCGCGGAAAAGATATGGGGAAAGTGGAACAAAAGAGACAGTTTTTGAAGATTTTTCGTGGGACAAAAAAAGTTGCAACTGAAGTGGAGAAGACGGTTCGGTGTTGTTCCGTTCTCCTTCGTATCTCTTCTCTCTATAATATAGAAAAGTCTCACTGCCGTATTAAGAATCTGGAGGGGGGGGGGGGAGTGCAGAGAACAGGAAGGTCCCTTTTCATAGAAGTGACCCCGTTTTCCTCCTAATCGTAAGGAAAAAACATCAACTTCATGATACACGAAATCGCTCCCCGTTTGGTGAAGCTGCCCCCCCCCCCCAAAACAAAAGTAAAATATTACAAGCGCCCTTATAGG
>JAPYZC010004357.1:0-10435 GCA_030522665.1 Ichneumoninae sp. A BG-2022a
GAAAATGACAAATTGCTCTTAGAAGTATGAAAAGCTAATTTCTGTAACTTTCTTTTCTTTCTATTGACTATACGGTAGAATTTCTATATTGGGTTTGGATAAGCAACAATGTCAATTTCTTCCGTATGCGGGAGTGAGAATTTTACCAACATGACTCAGGATTCCCTTCCGACTCTAGTTACGGACATTGGTTTGCTTGCTTCGCACAGACCGCGACATTAAACCTACCGGAGAGACGGAAAATAACAAACTGTTCTCAGAAGTATGAAAAGCTAATTTCTGGAACTTTCTTTTCGCTCTATTGACTATACCGTAGAATTCCTATGTTGGGTTTGGACGAGCATCAGCCACTGTCTTCTGCATGCGGAAGCGAGCATTTTCCCAACATGCCTCGGGGGCCACTTCCGACTCAAGTTACGCATATTGGTCTGCTCGTATCGCACAGATCAGGACTCCAAACCTACCAGAGAGATGGAAATAACAAACTGCTCTCAGAACCATGCAATTTTTTAGTTAATTTCTGCAACTGTTTTTCAGTTCCTATTGATTATACCGTAGAATTGCAATGCTGGGATTGCTTTGGTGTGGCCTCCGCTGCCCCGCAGCGGTGAAGAATGAGAAGAGGCTACTGGCGTGACCGTACCGATAATCAGCTCGCTCCGCGCGTTTTGCATCCCTTCATCGGGGCAGCGTGTACGCCAGGCTAGAATGGTAATGGATCCGTCCGCGGCGCATAATTCCAGTGTTTTCGCATTACCTTGATCGTAACGGGAATTCTCATACGTACGTAAACGACTACGTGTTCGTACACACAAAGCCGAATGTAAAGTGCATAATGCTGCAGGCCATCGCCGACGCGATAGCGGCGCATATCTGTATATAGATGCACTTCGGACCTTAGCGCAAACCCAACGTAAAACGTGGCTCCGACTCGAAATTCCCATAATTCATCGGGAGCCCGGTTATCGCGGGGTACAAATTGTTTCGGCCACTAACGGCCCGGCGTCACGAAGTTTCCGCGTACGGTGGAATGCGCGATTTACATAGAAATGTCCGGCAACTCGCGGGGCTTTGGTCTTTCTGTCTGGTATATATTAATACACACTGGCCGGCACGAGTTGGCGTAATGCCGGTCTTACACTCGTAATACGTTTGTAAGAAAATCTATAGCTGATAACCCGCCGAGAGAAAAGTGTTTATGTAAACGGACATGAAAACATACGGGCTGCGTTCATCGGGCAACGATTACATGTAGCTTGCTGTGCTACGCATAATGACTCGAGGTCTCTGCAGGTATAAAGAACGTCTCGAGGATACTGGGTAATTTTCGTTGCAGATATCTTCATCTGTACTGTGATGTTGGTTCGCTCAATTTTTATTTTTACTTTTAATCCTGAAGAACCGTCACGCAAAAAATTTGAACAAACTCGTTGCGACGTCACTTCAATAAATTCATCGGTGGGTTCATCAAGCAACGAATACGTGTAGCTCAATTTTTATATTCAATTGAATACATGTTGCTCAATTCTTATATTCAATTGAATACATGTAGCTCAATTTTTATATTCAATTGAATACATGTTGCTCAATTCTTATATTCAATTGAATACATGTTGCTCAATTCTTATATTCAATTGAATACATGTAGCTCAATTTTTATATTCAATTGAATACATGTAGTTCAATTTTTATTTCTGCTTTCAAACCGGAAATGACGTCACGCAGAAGAAAGTGAACAATTTCGTTGCAACGACACGCAGAAAAATGTGAAAAATTTCGTTTGCGAGGTCGCTTCCGGTTCAAAAATCTTGATTTTTGAGGGCACAGGCGAAACCAACTTCCGGTAATTATCCGCGGCAATTTTTATATTCAATTGCATACATGTAGTTCAATGTTTATTTTCGCTTTCAACCCGGAAACGACGTCACGCAGAAAAAAGTGAACAATTTCGTTGCAACGCCACGCAGAAAAATGTGAAAAAAATGCGAGGTCGCTTCCGGTTAAAAAATCTTGATTTTTGAGGGCGAAAGCGAAACCAACTACCGGCAATTATCCGCGGCAGGGATTTGTGTGCAAATATGATGAATATACGAAAATACCATCTGTCAGTGGAACAACGGGCAGTGGAACAACGGGACACTCAACTGTGTGTATATGGTTTATAGCGATTGCTAGAATACTAATTAAACAGAGCCCGCGAGAGCAGAGGGGCGTGCAGCGAATGATTATCGGAATAAATTTGATCGTAATACGATATCAAACACAGAGCAAATATTGACAGGACTTCGAAATGGGAGATGAGCGACGATAGAATGAATGAGTCAGCGAGAGCGAGGATAACTCTCTGCTGCTCTCGTCCCCTTTGATTACGCAGCCGATTAAGATTAGCATAATCCGCGGTGAATCGGCGTCTCGTTCCTACGGATTTTCAACGTTCTCGTTTCTCGACGTTCCCACTGCCGGCGTTTCTGCACGAGGGTTGTGGGGGTTGGATGGGGGGGGGGGGAACTGTCGCTGGAATCGCGGCTCGGAGCTGATTTCGGTTGACTTTGCCACTTCGTCGGCACCGGGGTGAGAAGGGTGGATGGGTGGGGCGAAAGGTGTGCCAGGGATGAATCCGCGAGCTCGCGGTCGTAGTTTCCCCATGGCGCTCGAATTGGATGCTGCGGCAGCCGCAAAACGCGGCCGCGCGTTTGATTCACCCTCCCGTTATCATCATACCCCACAGTTTGCATACTCACGACTGTTTATAATGCATAATCGACGGAAAGCCGGCTGGTCGAGCCGAATGTTCGCGCGAACCGCGGATTATAGACTTTTGCTTCCTGCACGGGGCGCGCTGACGGTCCTACCAGAGTGGAGGGGGCGGCGAGCATAAAAGTGCATGAGGGCACGAGTGAATAATTCGATAATCGGCTTAACGTATTTTTATTTCAACACTCCGAGCCCCGCAGGTGACTTTTTTACGCTGTGATTTTGTTCGACAATAAAAAATTCTAAAAAAAATAGCGAGGTTCCATGGATCCGGTATTTCAGGAAATTACGCAGTATTAATGCAATAACAGGCGCTTAAGGCAATTTATCGTAGAGACGTATCTGATAAAACTTACGGTGCAACATACTGTTGCCAACCTGTAAACACGTCTCTTCGCGATGGTCATTTTCATCGATCAGAATCCCGCTTTCCGTTCCTGTGCAGTGTGCGCGGAAAGCCACTTTTACGCACCGCGTGCGAGAAAAATAATGCATGCCTACAAAGCCAATACGGTATTTTTTCTCGCACTAGTGCGAGAAAATGTCTTTCTGCGCACTTCCTAAAAACGGAAAACTTAAGTGAATTTGTTAGAAAAAATTATGTTAATTGCAGGTGTGTAGAAATTCACACCTGACTCGTATAAATGTCGCACGTTAAGAATTCTCTTTCCACGCCCTTGCCATACAAATAACCATTATTTGTGACTGGCTACTATTAGTGGGTTTGTTAAAATTGCAAACGATACGATTCCGCGCGATACATTTTGTCCGTTTCGAAAACAGAAGAACGCTTATCAGTGCAGATTTGTGAAAAAAATAAACCCTCAACTGCGAGAAAACTGAAACATAAGAACGCACATTTTGAATATTTCGATCTCGAATATTTCCGGATTTAGCCGAAGCAGAGCAGAACTGCATTAAAGAAAGCACCCTTCGTGTAATGCCACACGCTCCGACTTACCTTATTTTCGCACTCGGCTCTTACCCACACCCTAGATAACAAGTGCCTCTCGATAGCGATCCCAATTAGACATTAAGAGATCCAATTTTTTACCATTGCCCGTAGGAGAGTTCGTATCCAGCGCGCACATTGCCGGTTCGAGTATTCCATCGAATCAAAGGGTACAAAAGGGTTGGCGAAATGACGAGAGCGATGGTATACAAAGTGAGACGGAGGAGATATTTCAAGTCGCCCTTGACGAGCGCTGAAGCCGACAGCTCTTAACTAATTTCAATGAGCCCGAGAAGACGGCGACATGCTCTGTTACCAGAGGGCCGGGTCTCTAAAGACCGACAGGCGCGAGAGAATCGCCGCTCGACCGACGGTGGAATATACGAGTGGAGGGTGCAAGTCCGGAGAAAAACAGAAGTGAAAGAGATAACGGAGGAAAGGGAGATCGAGGAAGCTGTGACGCGCGGGTGGAGCGCGGCTGGTGTACCCGATCATAATTGGACGAAGTGAGTGAGATTAAAGGAGGTAAAATAGGAAGTCCTCGAGGAAGGGACGAGGAAGATAAGAAAAAGATGACGTCGCGGTCGAAGAATGGTCCGCGGAAGGAGGAGTGTGCGTGTCAACCATCAAACAGCTCCCTTTCACCGCCCCTTTCCGCGACTCCGAGCCCCGGAACAGTTTGCTTTTGTCTCCGGGATTCCTTTCGCCGACTCCCTTTTTCATTTGTTTTATATACCCTATATTTCTCGGACGTCTGAGAAATCCGGAAAAAGAATGAGTACCGAACGTCGCTGTTATACCGAGAAGCGTAAACATTTTTACGCCCAGGCTTTTCACGAGAGGCAAGACCGGCGCACCGGATAGAGCAACAGCATCAGTTTAGCGACAGTGGCGCGGAGAAAAGGAGTAGGAACGAACGTCTCGGCTGCGCGACGATAAAGTGAGTGAAGGGATTTACGTTCTGGACGCTCTATATTTCACCTACCGAGCAGGTGTTCCGGCCATCGGGACTTATTGCCGACTCGTAACGCCGCTTTTTCCTCCCGATGTATTGGTCCATCCGAGGTGTACGTACGACCTTCGGCATCTTGTGTTGGTCACGATGCTACATCCGGTTGACATAATATTGTACTTCTGACTCGGGTTTATTACCATCGTTCGACTTCTCATTTCGTCCGATGTGACTATTGCAAGGTATATTTCATTTTACCTTGCATTGATCTGTTCCTCTTCGGCAATCGGAATGAGATAGATATAAGTAAGTACTGGCCGCCGGTCATCACCGCTGATCAGTTCCGGTCTAACATTTTTAAAGGGGAGACGGAGGTTAAAAAAAAATTGGAAAATCACGATTCGAATAAATCAGTATCAAAGAGGTAAAACCAAATGCATTGTAACTTATTGTCGGAACTTAACGCTGCTTTTTCCTCCCACTATATTGGTTCATATATGTCAGACATTCAACCTTTGGTCTCTTATATTGGTCAAGTACATCCAGTGGAAATAATATTGTATTTGTTGCTTGTATTTACCATGATCGCTCCACTTCTCATTTAGGATTCCTTATATGTTTCTTTTTACCTCTCATCGATCTGTTCCTCTTCGGCAAGAGGAATAAGATCGGTATAAGTACGCCGGCTGTCACTACCGCTGATCAGTTCCCATCTAACATTTCGGCAAGGAGAGGGTAACAAAAAAATTCGCAAAATCACGGTTCAAATAAATCAGCATTAAAGAAGTGAAACAAAAAGCACCCTTCCCGCAGGGCAAAGGGCGGTCGGGGCAAGAAGGGCGGAGGAAACATGGGCGTCTGCGCGGGAAGTGACAATGGCCTTGTTAGGACACTCACTAATTGCGAGGCTTTAATGGAGATCCTCGTGAAAATTGCATCTGCCTAAGCCCGTTATTGTGAAGCTCCTGTTCGTGGCAGGCGAGCGAGGCGGGCCGCGGGCCTCGTCATTCCTAATAACACTACAACGGGGGCGAAGATAATGCATACAGCGACCAGTGTTCGAAAGGGGTTCGTGAAATTTATTCCCCGCGGCGACGGGACATCGTCAATATTTTTCATTCCAATTCCGATGAAACTAATCTATTTCCATAAATGTGATTTTTAGCTGTAAGGATATTCGTTTGAATATTTAAAATTTTATTAAAAAATCTAGACATAGAGGAAAATTACCTTTAAACACCGCGAGATACACATTAAACAATTATCCAAGATGTACAAAGCTATATGCAAACCCATCCTAGAATACGGTCATCCGATTTTTTTGAACTGCAAAGAAGCAGCAATCAATAAGGCAAAAACTGCCGAAACCTGCGCAATCCGGCGCTTGACACGCATCCGACACCCTGCCAATCCACTATATAATCCTAGAAATACTCTCCTCTACGAACTTTCGGGCATTACTCGTATAAAAACCAGAACACATGAACTATCTAGAAGATTCGCTGAGATGCAAATACAGAATATAAAACCGCTTTGTATACAACTCGAAGAACATTTTCTTCGAGTTGTATACAACTGAACATTTACTCTTACAAGTCAGTAAGAGTTACATTCACGCAAGCAATGAAACGCCAAAACGACGTTTTAATATTCATGGCTGAAGGCAATTGGCAATATACTGTATAGATGTAAAGAAAAAAGCCTCTTAGGTTAAAAAAAAAATCTGTTACATGTTATGTATTGTTGATAAACTCATTACTACTACTCTAGACGTACGAGGAACTTATTACCGGTCGATACAGGAAACATTGATTCGAACGATACGTTGAATACGCCCGGAGGAAGGTGACGCCAATTTATTCGACACCATCCCTGCGTGAACCTCGGTGTAAATCAGGACGTGTCCGGTGACCCTAATCGCACCTCCGACAAACGCGAACCTTTGGCTGCCAGACAGACAATTAAGGACACACTATCTCGTCGAGGATCCGGTCTCACAGGAAAGAATGTGGACCGAGGCGTGGTTATAATTATTACGGCTCAACGTGCCACATTCTCTTTAATAATCGTCTAGACGCCGGTACTCTCGGCGGACCGTCGCGGCGTGGCGACCCTCTCGTCTCGACGCTTTTTTTCACTCACCATTTCCACTTGCGTTCTCCCGTGGGGAGCTTTCACGTCCTTGCTGCCGCTGCTGCTCTCCCCGTGCTCTGCCGTGTTCACACTCTGCTGCTGCTGCGTTCGTCGCTGAACGAGCTTACACCTAACGCACACTCGGCTGATTCAAATCGGTTACACAAACCGAACTGTCTATGTCCTTTTTTTGTTGCTTACATTTTCCTCGTCCCCGCGGCCACTGCGGGCCGTCCGAGGGTTATTCACGAAAGATCAAAGAGAGCCTGGCGAGCCAGAGAGATTGATATCATTCAACGAGACGAGCAACGCCTCGACGAGACAACGGCCAGAGCCGATAAATAAAGCGTCCCTCCAGTTTTCGTTGCTCGCTATGCCGCGGTCTTTTATTTTACGAGACTCCCCTTCGCGTTTCTCTAGCTTCTCGTCCCGAACGGATTACTTCACCGAAGCTTATTTATTCGCGGTATTTTCGAGTTGGGACTCTCATTAACGCGTCAAGCATTTTTTGCTCGTTCCCGCTGGCGTGCAGGAACGCATCTGATATGCGGTGGCTATAATTATTTTTTCGCGTTCGTCTGTTCATGGGAAGCAGGAACATGTGCGTTATTCTCTGCCAGTTGTAAGGAAACGATAAGCACCTGCGTATCTTATAAGTATCAATGTAACTTATAGGTACCAATGTAACTTACAAGTATCAAAGTAACTTACAAGTACCAATGAAACTTACAAGTACCAAGGTAACTTCTAAGCACCAATGTAACTTACAAGTACCAAGGTAACTTACATGTACCAATGTAACTTACAAGTATCAAAGTAACTTACAAGTACCGATGTAACTTACAAGTACCAGTGAAACTTGTACCAATGTAACTTATAAGTACCAATCTAAGTTATAAGTACCAATCTAAGTTACACGTACCAATCTAAGTTACAAGTACCAATCTAAGTTACACGTACCAATCTAAGTTACAAGTACCAATCTAAGTTACAAGTACCAATAACTGGTATGTTTCGAGGCACCAATGGGAGAGTACCGTTAAAGACGGAAGCGTCAGCGGCGAAATAGTTAATAATCCGAGACAAGTTGACGACGGCCTCGAGAGTATGAAAATTTGATAAATCTGCAATTTTGCAATTTTCCTGGAACACTCGACGGAGATACGTGGCCGAGCGCTAGTTTCAGATGTTGGCGAAGGGATTGCACGCGCACCGGATGATGCACGTGCGCGCTGTGCGCGTACAGTATAACTACCGGCCGCGGCGTACACTCCAGATTTTCGTCGAGTGGGCAGGGCGTCGGGTGCCGCTTAATTTTAGCGAGACGACGAATGGCGGCCTGTGATCTTTCGCGGGACATATATTCTCGCGTGTGGAACGCGTCGAGTGCGCCTCGCAGTGAACCGCGAAGAGTCCGCACACGGATGGGAAGCGTCGTTGTGTACATCCCCGCATCGCGGAATCACTCGCCACGTCGTTGGGATTCCTTCGTTCCCGAGCGGGCCACTCGAATTCGTCACGTCTCGTTTCGCCTCGCTGCCCCACCTTAAAATCTTTTTTCTGTATTTTTTATTATTTTTTTTTTTCAGTCGTCATGATTCGTGGCTGCGTTGACTGGAGTTCACGACGGTGGCACGCCCCTGTCACGTCGAAAGTTACGACGTCCTGACGTACATAACTTGGTGTTTATTTCGACAAAACTGCGACACTTGACATTCGACGTTATATCGGTACTCGGTCGGATTGTTGAGGAATCGGTCCGGTGCAAGTAATTACTTAGGCCAGGTACAGGCCAGGCTTACTGTTACCAGGTAGTTTACCAGGTAGTTAATTAACTACCTGGTAAACTTCAGAGCGTTACATCCGGTCCTGGCAAAAGCTCGATGTAACGTGTAGGGGAAAAGTGGTTAAAATGGCCCACCTCGATTAACACGTAAATCAATGATATATGGACCGGACCATATTCCCCACTTTTACCCTAAGCTTAAAAAGATTACACCCCTCCGACCAAAATCCTAAATGAAGGCTAGTCGAGGATGTTCTGTAGCCGAAGCCGGGCCGGAAATTCGTCCACTACGCCTTGTCCACGAAAACAGCACCACCAAAACAGGCTCAACCGACCATGGAATCAGCGATAAACTCGACCGGCCGATCATCGCCCGGTACATAACTGACGTACATGACTTGGTGTTTATTTCGACAAAACTACGACCCTTGACATTCAAAGTTATATCTTGTACCGGTTGGATTATTGAGGAATCGATCCGGTGCAAGTAATTGACTATCCTGGTGGAAACTTCAGAGCGTTACATCCAGGTCCGATCGGAGCTCGATGTAACGTGTGAGCCTAAAAAAAATCGTGCCAATGTGGTGCAGCGGTCTGTGCCTCGATTACATCCCTCCGACCAAAATCCTAAATGAAGGCCGGTCGGGGATAGTCTATAGCCGAGGCCGGGTCGGAAATTCGTCCACTACGCCTTGTCAGTACCACCAAAACAGGCACAACCGACCATGGTATCAGCGATAAACTCGACCGGCCGATCGTCGTCCGGTAATCGAGTTATCGCGAATTAACGGGAATACCCGGACGATACCGTGGACGAAACTGCTGGCGGGCTCTGCCCTAGTGGGTAGCATAGCTCCGCCGTTGGATAGAGCGCCGGGGTTAGCAGGCCGGGTGCGGAAACTAATAACCGCGCGGAATTAATACAATTAGGTGGGTTGGATATATACGCGGACGCATGCGATCGTCGGTGCCTCTAACTGCCGCGTTTCTACATGCCATGTTCATGTATGCGCTACAGATATTATGTGTGGCTGGAAGGTTAGTACAGTGTATGCATAGGTGAACCGATAGAGAATCGGCGCTAGACACCGGCGTTCGCTGCTTTTCGGCTCGCCGTTCCATTATCGACGAACCATCCGACCATATCGGGCGCTTTGTCTGCTTGCGCCGGCAAACGAGCCTCTGGCAACTATATTGTATAGGCAGAACCGCCCTCACGGACGATCGGGGTTGAACAACTCCCTGCCGTCGTTTCAACTCCTCCAATCCCCCGCCCTCTCCGCCCCCCCCCCCGAGCTCATGGCTTTTTCACGAATGAATTATCGTTTCACCCTTCATCGACCTTCGTGCATATCGGAAATATGCCAAAAAAAATGAAGCAACAAAGCGCGGACCGTGTGAGCTCATGCACTCTCGCGCATCATCACGATCGTGATGATCATCGTATGGGAAGGATTTTGCACGATGCGATGGCGAACAGTTCGTCCATCGACAGGCCGCTAGGATTTTTGCGGAGGTGCGACCGTCGGGTCCAAACTTCGAGCCATAATGCTTTTGACAAAGATTCCCTTTTGTCATTTTTGGTATCGGTAGGGGAGACCGGGGACAAAAGTAACAAAAATCCTTTTTTATTTTTTTACCAACAAACCCGAGAGTCTAACGCTTCGGCATCCAATGATATACCAATAACCTAGGTTTAGGTATTTAGTTAAAAAATTTCAAGCAGAAAGTAGCACGGAACTGCGAACACCGCCCCTTTAAACACAAACAAAATTCGGTAAGAATTTGGGCCACGGTGGGGTCAATTGTAACGGGTAGTGGGGTCATTTGTAACATCCTCCTGTACCAATGAAATCCT
>JAPYZC010004358.1:0-10433 GCA_030522665.1 Ichneumoninae sp. A BG-2022a
TTTTGAGCCCAAACCGACGATAAAAATGTTACCTTTTGATCGTCGGTTCATCCTCTATTCATCATCGGTCACATTGAAACCGATGCGATTGAGAATGCATGGCTGCGAACATCGGTTTACTCTCAGTGAACCCTCGGTCTCGTCGAAACCGACGATTGTGAAAAAGGCTGCGATCGTCGGTTTATGCTCAGTGAACCCTCGGTCGCATCGAAACCGATGCAATTGAGAATTCACGGCTGCGAACGTCGGTTTACTCTCGGTGAACCTTCCGTCTGATCGAAACCGATGTCCTAGGTTTACCTCGGTTCACCGTCAGAAACCCTCGGAAAAGTGACCGAAACCGATGATTCGCGAACCCTCGGTAGTTTCTGATAGGGGCCCGCGCGCATAACCTGCTAGTATCCCTATAAAAGCCAATTCACGATTTCAATTCGAAAGTAACCATTTTATCGGAAAGCTCGTGGACAGACATCTAATTCACATCGATATATAATTTACATATGACTTGATTCCGGTATAAATTCAATCGGTTGCAGGTCTAGTTTTCCCGCAACTTCCTGCCGTACTCCGTGAAGGGTTAAATTTTTTCGAAAATCATGCCATGCCATTCACCGTTTGAATACTGCTGAATAATATCCGACTCTGTAAAACTATTAAAAATGCACGAACACTATGAATCCTATTACTGTTATTACTATGTAAGTTTTTTCAGTGTGTACGTGTATTTCTGTTAGAAATGCATGTATACTACTTTCTACACTTTTCTCACTAAGGTACGTCTGCGTCACCAAATTTAGGTAACATTAATAATTGCTTTTCAGATTTAAAATTACCGTATCTACACTTTAACCGCAACGATAATTGCCCCGTCAAAATTCCTATTTTCTTCTTGGTGTTTTTCGTAAAAGGTGCATTAGTTTTCGAATTTTTCGTAAAATTCGCAGACTTGTCTTTTTTTGATTGTTCAATTATTTTTATTTATTAATACCGCCGGTAAGCATTTTTTCATTTAAATGTACATAAGAACAAATATAATTTCGAATTTATATTGACGGTCTAATGCCAAAAAGGCGAACAAGCTGTGCTTATACCCAGTCAATATGTCCTTATCGAAATAAGTCGATATTGTGTTGAAATTAAATATACGTCGTCTCCGTTAAAAATGATTCTTGTTGGCTATCCGTCAGGGAAACGACACGTGTGGTTCTTTTCAATGACGTGGCTTCCTTGTCCGCTATGACCACGTTTTTCGAAGAACGAAGCTCCATGTTGTCCGAGTCTTCACAATCTTCTTCGTGTATCACAGCTCTAGTAACCGATCGATCAACATTCGGTCCAGATACTTCCGCTAGATTGTAAACACTACTTTTCGCGCTTTCCAACTCGTACTCCTTCGGTTCTCCAGCTTCTTCTATTTTAACGCATTGCTCTTGACACTCTGGTATCTGGTTTGAGAGCTGGTATCGATTGTTCAGTGGTCGCGTGAACACAGGTCTGTCGAGATTTCTTCTCGGTGTTTCCGGAGGATCGTTTCGCGATCTTGAATTTACAACTCGTTTCTTCAATATGTACAGCTTTTCCAGATAAGTATTTGCATCATCCTTGTGCGAGGCGTGCTCCGAAAGCAGAACGGACAACCTCTCAGCTTGTTCTACGTAAGCCATTTTCTGTGGCAATGCTCCGTAGTTGTGACAACATTCGGCCATTTTAATAAAATGCCGGATGAAGAAATCCAGAAGGCAAGATAATCTGCGGTATTCCAAGCTCCCACACCGCACCTGTAGTCGGAAATTAATCAATTTCATTAAATATGTCTGTCTTACTTATCAACAAATATACAGCAGTCAAAGGGGCTGTGCGAAAAATTGTGCCATGGTAGCTTGAAATTTAATAAAGAGGAGTTCGAATAACTTAAACTGCGCTGTTTCCATTTCGAGATTTACGACATTGTCTGAAAAAAACTTTAGAATCTTCTCTAGGACAGAGATTGAGATGCCAATTTTCAGAGTGTCATAGCAAATATCTCATTTTCTAGCTTCAATTGTTTTAGAGATATGCGTACTCGTTTGAAGATACAATTCCCATTTTCACCCCTTAAAACGGAAATATCGAACATTTTTTGAAGACTTCAATTTCAATTTCTTAAATTTTAAAAAATAAAAAACATTTCTAACTCCGCGGCTTGGGCAATCGCCCATTTTTCAACTCCGTCTTGCAATTCTTTAGAGGTATTACTTCACAAAAAGTCATCCTGGATGGTCAGTAACGTCATAAGCGGATAATCATTTAAAGGGTAAATTAATTTATAAGGTAATTCCTAGGTTCAGCTTACTGGGATTTCCACGACTTGGTCATCAGCTTTTCGGGGCTTGATGAAACTCCGGTTCGTCACAGGGTTTCTCGGGTACCCTTTTGGCTCTTCCATTCTCGTTTGTTTGGCATTTTCCCAGAAGCCTGCAACGTGGTCGTAATCTTGATCGACTACGTTTGATTTAGGTAGTGGTCTGGATACCTGTGGCGCCAATGCTGGATTGATTAGAGTCAATGTATCCGCCGTCAGTATCTTCAGCAATTCCTCGTAATCCAATCTTGGAAAAAATCTTCGGCTGTGCCGGATGTTTTCCATCGCATGAAACACGTACATCACGGGATTCTCGATTATTCTCTTAAGTTGTTTCTGAGTACGAAGCAAATACGATTTTTCTTGGAAGAGATTTTTGTCCCTGACGAAATAATCCGGAAGATTTGGTTCGTCTTGGCTAATTGATCGGTACAACGAGTTTAGTAATTTCAAGAAACACTCTCCAGTTCTGTTTTCTGCCCATTTGGACGGCCGATCATCTTCTTCGATGAGCCAGAAGAGTCTGTTTTTGATATGTGAAACGGTCAGTCCGTAAATCGTGTCCACGGGTCGTATGAACGTTTTGTGGAGCATTAGAGCGATCAGATAAACTCGAACTTGAGGATATGTGAGACAAGTCTCCAAAAACCGTTCAGCAGCTGGAAAAATCAGTTGCCATTTAAGATCCTGGTACTTATCACTTGGTTTGTCCGAAAGTGGTTCTTCTGGAATCATATGACAACCGAATTCCTTCACTTTCTCGATGACATTGTAATGAGGCCAAGTTGTTCTCGGTCGGTCCACCCACTCCTGAGCACATTCCGGCCATTCAGAACAAACGCAAGGCACGATTTCAAATTGTTCGACTTTTGTACTCATCGTTCCCTCTAATACTTCAACGTTGTCGCGATAAATTACTGCACCGTGAGCATTTTCGTCGATATCTGCTTGAAAACCCATTGGCTCGGCTAATTGATCGGTGAAAATGTTACAGAAATGTTTCATGAACTGCGTACTATTCAAGTACCAAATGTCGTAGTTTCTACTTTTATAAGCTTGCTTTATACGCCATTCTTTGCTGTTCAACTTTTGTCTTCTCTCTCTACGTGCGTCGTAAATCTTTCCATCGGGTGTATATTCTATTTTCTTAAAGCAGTGAGGAGGTATTTCGTAGCTTGAGACTGCAGAGCCATCCTCCACTGAGCACTTTGATGTTTTTGGAGAGTTGTAAATCGTTTGCGCGTAATTGTCGCTGTCGCTGTCCATGTTATTTCCTGATCTGTAGCCGGAACTCGTACTACCAGCCGAACTTCCGTTGATCAAATTAAGTACCTTCGCTTTTCCGTGTTGTCTGTAAGCATTTCTCATTCCACGTCGAGTATCAATGTCTTTTCTCGTCCGGACCCTTCCCTCACTCGACGGATCTCTTAACGAACCATGAGTATTCTCATCCGGGTCGTGATTCATTCTACGATCAGCGAAGACATTTCCATGCGAACTGTATCGATGGTCCTCATAAATACTCTCTTCGTCGTCGTTCAGATCTCGTGGATTCTTATCCGTTTGTCTTGAGCTACTTGCTCCAGTTTGATTTGACTTACTATCGTACATGCTGTCACCATCGCTGTAAACTTCGTCACTCGTTCCAGTCACCGTGGAATCCAAATCAATATTATCAGCACTTACGGCTTTCTTTGATGGATTGACATCGAGACGTTGAAGTAGAACGTACCCTGAAAAAATATCAGTTTTCAAATCACTATTACATTGGGGTCCTATGCAACCATTTCGGATTGCAGATTTCAAATCACTATTACATTGTGGTACTATGCAACCCTTTCGTTTCACTGATTTACGATCGTATTTTACAGTTGTTAAATTTCAACGTATTATCTGACATATGCTATTTATCGAATCTACATGATAATACAGGTCGTGTCGATGGGACACTCCCAGATTCTAACAGATAGTCACAGATGCTCACTCACGTTTTATTAAACAGATGCGAGGGTGTAAAGCGCATGAGCCACCATAACCCACTATTATATATATTTCATAATTGCCATTTTATAAGTTTCAATCCATTTGATAAGATATATTCAAACTTCAAGATCAAGATGGATAGATTATTTAGCAGTTGCATTTGATGTTTTGTTTCTGATTTGGAATCCGTAGTTAACGTGTACAATTAATTTTAATATAATGATGCCAGGTTCCACGTTTTGTCAATATGATAAAGCCTGAAGGAAAAAATCCACAGAAGTCCTTGATTCTATAGAATGGTGTCTTTCGTGCACTAAAATTCATTAGGATTAATTGAAATGGAATACTCGTTTTCAATTTTTATCCTATCTTGTCATGGGATTATTATCATTTGGAGGGATCTTCTAAACGAAAACGTGTAAGAAAGGTTTGAATTCCGCTAATAAATTCGTAACACAATATCTATTTTTACCTTTGTGACTAGGACTCGGCTTCAGTTGCATACTATAGGTGATTGTTTCGTTGACGCTACAGTAGGGTGATGTATAACTGTGCGCAGTGACCTCGATGTTATCAAAAGCTACGTATATCCGAATTGGCTGGAGAAGTTCAATCGTATGTTTGAAGGTGGGTTCCATATACGTGAAGTCCAGCCTCCGAGCCACATGTTCCTGAAGTACATCGGGGATGAGGATGTGCTTTTGGGGTGGTAGACGGGCGTTCAGTTCGGTCTCTCTGGGTGAAACCAGCGTTTGCCTTATATTGATGATCTCCCTGAAATTACACAAAATTACGTTAACACATATAGTTCCGTCATAACAATTATCTGGCAGTTCACTACCAATTCAATAATCGGCAAAAACATTTAATGTGTCACAGCATTTTTGATTCCCTTCGTGCAGGACAAATAAATAAATAAATCAATCCTGTAAGTGGACTGTACGTGCCCTGACCGTGCCATCATTACTAAAAATATGATATTACTTTTCATCGGGTCAACCCTATGTTAGAATAGATCTAGTAAAAATGATCGGAATGGTTCATCTATGCCTAAAGAAAATGTATCAACCGGGTCTCCATTTACTAAAATAAAATTTGGATCCGCATTTACCACACACAGACTTCCAGAATTATGGCGCTTAGTGAATTATAAAAATTATGAAGTAACTGTGAAGTTTCTCGCGGGCTGAATTTATTATCGTGAACGCAAGTTTACCTGACGGTATGGCCGACCCATTTTTCATGGATTCAAAATAAAATTGTTAAATAAAGCTTTAAATGTTGCGTACTGGTTAGTTTTGTGTAGATTAGCAATAAAAAGGCGGTTCGAATTTTTTTTCTTTTGTGTGCCTACAAAGTTTTGTGTGAATTTGGGCGAAGAAAGATAAGGTTAATCCGCCAAAGAAACAATTAACTAGTTATTCGCAATGAACATTCCATACTCTGCGTTGATCTAAATTTCCAGATTAAATATCATCCATTACGGAATGTGATTCTGCTTGATTGGTTTTTTCAGGGTCGTCAATCGTATGCCACTGATCAGAGCGAGGATTTTGATATTTTTTTTTTGCTTCCTCGTAGAGTACCTTTGTTTTGGTAAAAAAAAAAAGTTCCGAGATTTTTATGAAAACATGTTCAGAATGTTCCGAAACCTCGAAAAATCACATTTACACAAGACGAGAAATGTCAATATCGAGTCACGCCTTGATTTTTGACATTCGAGATGTCGTTTCAATACGAGATTATGAACAACAGTGAGATCTATTCTTGTTCTCGCTTGATTTTTGCTCGATATTGACGTATCTGTCAGATGGACATTTGTTTTCCTTTAGCACAGCACAGCACAAACAAAGGTGTAGACACATGCGCCCAAATAAACACTAATTCAAGAGGCTAACAAGAATTATTTACGGAACAATTGCGCGACATGCTGTGATATCCGTGTAAATGAGTTTAAAATCTGAAAAAATGAATCACATGCAAAATACGAAAAACGCTAATTTTGTTTAATAATAACGTCGAAAAATTTATAAAATCCCTCTTCAAAATAATGATTAAAAAAGAACTTATTCAACAAATAAATAAGAACCTTTTTTCTCGTACGAAATGAATTCATTTTGATCAATGAATTGATCATTATATGATCAATTATATGAATTTATCAGAAATGTCTTATAATTCTCATATGACCTTAAAAAAACTAATGTTAGGTAATTTAATGAAGTTGGTTCAACTATGAATCGTTTCAACGAGGTCGACCACGCACATTCACAGTCAAAAGTGAATTTCGGAGAGAATTTTGAATCCATTCCAATGCGTTACAAATGTAAAAAAGAATTAGAGTAAATTGACTGCATGATAATAATTCAAAACAGTTATTATCAATTTAGTGAAAAAGAAATTGGTTTAAAAAATTACCCAAAAGCCTAGTTTCTTTTAAATGAAATTAATTCATACATTTTTCTGAATAATGATAATTCTGATGTTTTCAAAATTTCCTGCAATGTTTAAAAATTCCCTTGAAAAATGTTCCTCTCGAAAGTATTTTCTGCACATTTTCGAGGATTTTTAAATCACACCATTTAAAAAATTCGACACAATACAAAACTAATGTTGGAATGACAAAGTTGAGGTTTTAAAATAGTATATTTCGATACAAGAGGTCAAACAAGCAGTGCGCAAGAAGAAAGATTGACCTCATTCGAACCATATTTTTCTTTACGAATGCAACGCAAAATCCGAGTTGCCCACCGTTCCCCGACATGCGCGATGGGCATAGTTTCGGTTTTACTATAGCAACCGTCTGTTAATATAGTAACCGTTTGCGACGCTAGATGGCACTAGTAGCAAAACCTTATTTTGCATACCAATATCCAGTGGGCAAAGTACTTTGCACACCGGTGAACCAGTGCGCAAAGTGTTTTCCCCACTGGTGAAGCCGCATCCTGCGGCAATCAGCCATTTTGCATGTCTGTGAGCGATGGGCAAACGAGGATTTTTTATGCATGAGTAAAGAAAAATGATTTTATAGCCTTTGTAAACTTGAATTTTGCCAAAAAAATATAAAACTTTTGTGTCTTTAATAAGAAACACACATTTAGTTTTTCTGCAAAATGTATAAAATGTTTAGCCATACGTGTAAATTGAATTTAAATAATGCGGAAGCCAAAAATACAAAAAATGCTTTGTCATAGAAAAATCTTTGCAAATAAAGGAACATTATGAGAAAGCGATATGACAATTTTTATTTTCAGCTCTTATGCGAATACGATGTGAAAATTTCAATCTCTAACTTTTATGAGGAAGCTATATGAAGCTATATTTCAATTTTCATCTTTTCAAGAAAAATTAGAGGTGTGTTTTTTGAAGAAAAACATTATTTCTCTATTTTTTGGCGAAACATCAACTTTAAAAAGTTGTTAGTTATTTAAAAAATGGTATTGAAAACTTGACGAAAACCCACGGAGTAAAATTATTTTATTCTTTTAGTAGATTAACAAATTTTCAGAAGGTATTTTATGAAACGTTAATTGCACTTTTTCCTTTTTATTCGGTATCGGATGTTTGCTTCTGTTCGCTATGGATTTCTTTTAACCCTGATTTTCATTCAGGCTATTTAAATAATTTATCAACGCTCACTGACATATCAGACTGACATAAAATATTATTCAAATGTAGGCATATTCAGACGGTAAGATTACTCATAAAAAATTCTGCACATTTCATATTTTGAACATGTTAGATTCTTTTGAACAGTTTGGATGCAGAAAGGCCAGAGACCACAAATCGGCAACTTCCCTTTAAAGTATACCGGACAAAACTACTCCTTTGCACTCGAATACTAAAAATTGATTAAAAAGATCAGGCTAGAACAACACAGTCATATCTTTTATAGATTTACCTTAACGCGCTACATTGTCTTTCCAAGGGTACTATTTTCCGACATTCTAATATATTTATTCGCATGTGGAAGGATCTTTTCTTGAAGTGGCTTATTGCGGTTAAACTCGATGGAACTCAATGGTCCATATTAACTTGTAAATAAACATGTTTAAAGTATCTTTACCGTCAGACTGACTTACATTTAATGATAGAGTTAACGTTACGGCACGTTATAGTCACTGTACCTATACACTCAAATATAATTTTGTTCACTAATGAGCGTTCAGTAGTCATTTGTGCATCGACTCGATCGCAAATTTCTTCGCTGTTTCTTTTCCATTACCTGAAGCAAATTGTGTGCACTCAATATGCGGGAGACATTTGCCTCCAAAAAAATTAAATAGACTTACTCGTCGTAATTTTCGAAGAACTGGACGGACATCATCAGATTGTTTAAAATGAAGATGTCGGGATTGTACTCAATTGTATGTCTGAGGATTTTTAATTCTTCATCCTCAGCATATCGTTCGCGAGTCTCCAGCGAGAAATCATAATTTCGCTGAGCTTCGGAAGACTTTCCGCCATCCCTGTTGCCACCTAAAGACGATGCACTGTCCTTATTCTTAGTCCTTCCAGGTCGATCCTTACGCTTCGACTTTGTGTTGCCCATTCTTAATGTTAGTAAATCCAAAAAAAAATCTGGCATCACCAACTAAGAAATTCGAGCAAAAAACTATTGTACACCGCAGTTCCAGGTTTTTGGCACGAGACCGCCCGATATCGTCGACGAATTAATACACAACCTACGAAATGATTTTTTTGCGATAAAGATTCTTTAGGTTCACCGAACTCTCCCCCACTTCGACGTTCCCATGGCGCTAAAACGATTGATTTTCTCGTTGTCGTCCCGCATGGGGATCAAGAATTCTCTCACTGTTTCACCACTGTACTCTGATCCGGTCTGACCAACGCGTTCGACAGTCAAAGGTGGTAGTAGTCTCATTCGTATATTCTATCAGCGACAAATGCTTATCTCGTTATCAAGCGACTGTAAGCTTTTATAATTGGACGACTCATATCAGATATCGGCGATAAATATCGACGACGTCGGTAGACAGGTATGCAACAACGTGATAGAAGTGTGGTGTGGCTGGCACACACTGACAATAGTGAGAATGAATAACCATTTACTACACTTGACGGAAATGCCATTGTTCTGTCTCACTTATCCTCGAATTACTTGCTTTATATCTCATATAATTTTTATGAAACGCGGTCTGGAAGTGTACCTTATTTATGAGATTTTTAAATGCTCTAATAATGGTTGTGGTTCAATCTAGGTTCAATAATGTGGGATCGATGCATGGAAAAACCGTTGAAAATGGGGATTTTCATATCGCTTCCTCATAATATTTATTCGCCATTTTCTGTATTTTTTGCCTCCTCGTAGAGGAAGCGTTACGAATAAAGGGACATTATGAGAAAGCCGTATGAACATTTCAAGTGGCAACTTTTATGAGGAAACGATATGAAAAATTCAGTTTTCAACATTTTTTTAACGTCAACTCATGTTTAACTTTTATGCGAAATACGATTGGCCGGTTCAGGTTCAGCGCGAAAAAATACCCAAAAAGCTCTGCGCAAAAAAAAAAAAATTATAATAAATGAGGAAGCCATTTGCAAATTACTTTGCAACTTTTAAAGATTGTAAAGATTGTTTCGATAAATTTCGAAGAAATTTATTTTCCGTACCTTTAATTGAGTATATCTTGGGTGTTACTAGAGGAAAAATATAATTTTACCAGCGCTTTTAACCGGAAAAAGCGCTCTTTTCAATAAAGCACATAAAATAGTAATCCGATTTGTCAAAAAATATCTATAGCCCAAGAACTGAAAAAAAAATCGTTTTTATTTTTTGCTGCCGTTAGGGTCTACTCAATTTTAACAAAAACTTTACTGAACGTAGCTCAATATGTTATACACATTAGGTAAAATTTTCAGCATGTCTTTTTTTTGTCGTTAACAATTTTTTTTTTTACCGTATACCCTGTCGGGTTTTTACGGAACCCCATCCCGATTCCCCCCTAGCACTCCCTAACCGCACTCAGCTAAGCTACCTAACTTCCATTGCGTCCGTAGTCGACTTAGCTACACTGTACCGCATTTGCCAGGGACACGGGGAAACTACGGAAAACCCGTGCCGGTACAGACGGCCATATTCTACTGA
>JAPYZC010004359.1:0-10432 GCA_030522665.1 Ichneumoninae sp. A BG-2022a
TTTTTTTTTTTTTTTTAATGTTTTCAATTATTTTCTCCGCTGCTTAGTTGCTGTTGGTTGTAACTATTGGCTCTTCTCTTTTTACCAATGATTAAGGTGTCGATTGGCTAAGCGGGTAGTGAGGTTGTGTACGGTTGCAACTGAACACAATTATTTGTCAAGGGCAGTGTTGGTTTTCATGGCAATAACCACTTCTTCGCCACAGGCTTTTAGTACGGTGCACTGAAAAAAAAAAAAAAGATAAAACACAATTAGACGATGAATTTAATATAAACTCACTTTTTGTATACTCTCGTTATAAACGGGATTTTGAGACGCTCGAAATTTCAAGTTCACTCACCAGCAGTTCCTTTCCGGCATCGTAGTCCGAACGCAACTGAGCACCCAGCTCTCCGTCCGGGATCTTGAGATCTTCGCGGAGGTCGCCGTTGTCGGCCATCAGGCACAGATATCCGTCATCGGATATGTCTGTCAACTGCACAAAAAAAAAAATTAATAAAAATTAATGAACAGTTGAATTATAAATTCGTTGTGAAAATTAATCTCCGATATAAATGTTTTTAGCCCCGATTAACGAACGGCGATTCGTCGCCTATTAAAAAAAAGAAAATAAATTTATGATCAGTTGAATTACGAGATCTTCGTTACAATTAATCGCCGGCATACATTTTTAGCGCCGATCAGCGAACTGCTATTTGTTACCTATTACATTTTTTTTTTAAATTAAAAAAAGGTTCATGATTACTAAAATCGGAAGTTTTAGTTCTCTGCTCGATGTACCTGATAATCCTCTCGCTTGACAAAGGGAACGTCCATGTTATGCGTGGATGGACAAATATCCTCGTACTTCTTGGAGGTGAATATGTCTATTCCCACGAGGTGAACCTTGGCGTGACCGTGCTTTCCTGTCTTGGAAGTGGACATCTCGACGATCTTGCAGGGTCTGGCCTTCAACATGACAAAACCGTTTTTGCGCAGTGCCGAACACTGCTGAGGGTACGTGACCGAGGCACCTGAGTCGCCGGTCTCGAAGTGAGTATCCTCGATATCTGCCATGTTGAATTTGCGGCTGTCTGAAAAACAAAAAAATTTTATGAAAAATAAATAAAACTCCATGACCGCAGCGCATATTGCAAACAACATTCTGTAGCGTCGCCGGAAGAGCACGACAAATGTTACGCTACATACTTTTCATGTCCCACAAATATACTCACATAAAAGACTAGAGAGACTAAAGTTCTATTGCGCATTTTCCAATCTATTTTACGAAACATCCAATCTTCCATTTATATTTATTATCAGCAATGTAATTCTATTTATTATTATTAATTTAATTTTATACACTCCAGAGCCAAAAGAGGAACCTCTTATAATTTTCTTGTTTTTTTTCTTTATACCAAAAAATGAAATATTTACTAACTTATTAAAATGTAAAAACTCATTTTTCCCATCTACTACAAGTAAATAGATAAATCAATTATCTTTGCATCCGTAAAAGGAGCACAGCGTTAATAAATTATCCATATCAATATCAAAGATCTCAAAGACGAGCAGCGCTGATAAAGAAATTTTGATAACCGGCTTCAGCCTCTGACATATGTTGCAGTCGAAATGTGTTCGGGCGGATTCTCTGCAGTGAAAAAAAGAAGTATTCCGCATAGCGAATATCAACATTCCGATAACCGCATCTGCGTGTTTGCTCGCGAGTGCATATTAGACCCAAAACTTTCTTGGCCGCAACCCATCGCATTCGACCTATTGATTCTACGTCGCCTGGATTTTTACGAGCTTGCTTTCCAAGCCCGAATGAAAACAAGGCCCACAATGAGTTCCATTGTTTCTCGACCTCCAGCAGGGAATAAACGATAAAAAATATCTTTTTTTTATTTCCCAGCACGATGACACGTACCGATCGCAGGCCGTTAAAATTGTCGCCGACGCGCGTCCGGCACAAACGCGTATTTACCGGAATCTCGCTGTGCGATTGTGTTCGTTGTAAATAGAAGAGAACGCGCGAGCGAGCAGCTGTGGCGTTCGGCTGTAATCCGACCGCGACGAGTCGGGAGTTACGAGCGAGAGATGCCCGGAGCAAGTGGCCATGTGGCACGCAGTGACGGGAGAATTTCGGCGAGTACGTAGCGACGAGGATTCGCCGTGCGAAAACGCTCCTCCGATGCTCGCCCGTTCCGCGCTCCGGTCAAATCGCTCCGAAGTTTCAACTCGCGAGAGGGACCACAAAAAAGAGGCAAATAGAAAAAGGGAGAAGAAAAAAAACAGGCCAGCCGGGGAAAGTAAAAAAAAAAAAAAGAAACGCGTGCGTTTCGCACGCCAATCGTGACTAAACGCGATGGCCAAACCGGGCTAACCAAAGAATCTTTTCCGACCGGGTTTGAGGCGGTCCCCGATGCGAAGCAACGTCCTCCGACTGGACGGACTCGATCGCCGGCATTAAATTCAACGATTTCTCACTCGATCGGGGCTGGCGAGAGAGTATTTAGCGAGAATAATTGCGAAGATGGCGCGAAAGTCCGCCAGCCACATTGCCAGCGGGTACCGTTGTCATCGCCGCTTCTTACACCGATATTTACAAGTTATTATCTTATCGTGAAAATCACTCTCGTAACTATACAAACCAGCCTATTTTCTCACAGTCTTATTTACAATGTACTTCGGACTTTTATTGAGCAATTAGCACCATTAAGTTTCACGGAATACTAGAACAGCTCGGTATACTCACATGTGATCAAAATGGATACTCTAACCAGAAGATCTCCGGGCGCTTGCGCACTCCGCTGATCGAAAGAGGGGTCCTCTGCACTGGAATCACGGATCGCCGAAAAGACCTTCTCTCTCTCTCTCGCAAACGCACACAACTTCCGCGAGGGCGTTCGAAACTTTTTTCTCTTTTTTTTTTATATTCGTGTCTTCAATGTTTAGCGCATAGGTTTTTCATTGCCTTTTTAAAGGAGAGCGACTCTGGATAATGTTCCACTGACGAAAGGAAACGCGCTGAAATGTTCGTCCTTTCGCCACTGCCCGTGCCTCGATGACATCGAAATTCGATGTCATTAGGACGCGGCTTTAGTCGCGGAGGAATTTTACGGTGCGTGGTAATTTCGAGATTAACATGTTTGGGACAACGGAAGGATAAGTGTGCCGTTATGTTGTAACGTTAAAGCAATTAATCGCACGGTGTCATTGTTATATTATATTATTGTTATTGTAGTTAAAGTTCAAATAATTGAAGGTAGTCCTTGCGAATTGTATTCACTTCGCATAAGTTTCAGAGAAATTACACCGAATTGCAAACACTTCCGGATGGTATAAAAATACTGAAAAAATCAAGTATATTAAAGGTGCTCAAATGATTAATTTTGCATAATAATCATTCGAAAATGTTATTAACAAATTTATGAAAAATCAAATTAATCAACAAATCTACCGGAAACCTAACTTTTTTTAATGGAAATGTTTCGTTCACTTTTCTGAATACGTATACATTTATTCAGATTTTTGTAATTCCCTTTGAATTTGTTTTTTTTTCATACGTGAAAAATGTGTAGTCATAAAATTCAAAGTGAATTAAAAAAATTGAAAAAATTCACAGTTATTCAGAAAAATGAACGAATCACTTTTATTTTTCATTAATTTGTTAATAACATTTTGGAATTATTATTAAGCAAAATCAATGTTTTCAACACCTTTGCCATGCTTGATTTTTTTCGATTTTTTATACCATTGAGAAATCTCTGCAATTCCCTCTTATTGCTATGAAACTTATGCGAAGTGAACGCTATTCGCAAGGACTACCTTAATATATAATGGAACAGAGTCTGATTTACTGAAATGGTATATGTTGAAATTGAATTTTCTGTTAACTGTTTTTCTATTGGAATGGATAGATTTAAGTAGTTATAAGCCACATCTGCATTTGAATACTGGTCAAAGAGAAATCCGTTAATAAACAAATTACAAATCATTTGTAATCGATGCGTGCACGTTGTTCGATGCGAGTTCTCGTATTGATGCATTTTCGAACGTTGCGTACCGGCCATACCGGCTGCCGGGCCAGTGACATGTGTTTTGCTTGTCCACCCACAATAACCGAAGCACTCAGGACGCGTTGTGTCCCGAGTCGATAGAAAGTCGTACAACCGAGCCAGCTCGTAAACGAAGCTCGAACGATGGAGGACAAAGTGGCGGAAGACAAACTGGAGTTGCTTCCGAGCAGCTTTAAGTTTCACAATTTCGTTGCTCAAGTCGGCGAGGTTAGAATTAGTTGTCGCATCATTAAGATGGAAGATAGCCTGTACCTGTATATAGGCGACTTCAACGACGGAAAGATGAGCGATCTGACCGTAGCGATGATGTCGAGGTACGAGAAACTACCGGTCGCCACGAAAGTCATGGGTACGACGGAAGACTCTAAGTCCGTGAGCTTGGCCAAAAGACTCGCCAAAAAGTGCGGCAGACCCGTTTACGTCAGCTTCAACATTGCCGCCGACAATGTCACGCTGCCGGGCATCGAAAAAGCCATACAAGAGGAATTAACTGCTCGGAAAGATCTACTTGTATTCTAATCGATAAGCACATCCAATATATGTTATATAATTTTCTATAATAAAAAAAAGAAAACCATTTAGCGTCGAAAAATTGATTTCTTGGTAAACCACTCCTTCTCATCAACTTTTCGATCTATTTTTTTTTTATGAATCTCGAAAGACCGAAGGAACTTGCACAAGTTTCAATTGTAACATTATCACTGTTATTATAATTGTTAAATAACAATTTCCATCCCAAACGTCGTTTATTTTCGTTTAACGTGAGATTATTTTAAAAGCCGTGCGCTGATTGGCCAATGTTCAACGGTCAAAATTCGTCCCCGGTAAACTATTTCTTCCATCAACTTTTCGATCTTTTGTTTTTTTGATAATTTTCAAAAGACCGAAGGAACTTGTACAACCTTCAATACTGTTACTGGACCTAAAAGTTATCACGGTTATTATAATCGTCAATAAATAGCAACATCAATTCTGCGCGCCATTTATTTTGATTTATCGCGGGACAATTTCAAAAGCCGTGCGCTGATTGGCCGATATTCACCGGTCGAAAACCGTTGCATTTGGAAACGATCTCCCTTGTCATATCTCGCAGCGGCGTGTTTGGACGTGTCAGCGTGTTAGTAACAAAGCGGCTGTCGGTGTGATATGCGCCATGCGCGTCTGAACACGTGCTCGGACAGATGCCTTTGTAACCTTTGCAATCAATGCGAGCCGCCGACCGATTGATAAACTTTTCGTCGCCGGGTGTGCTTTAATCAACGAAGAAACGGTCGTTCGGCCGACGTGCGAACCACAATATGCTGCTCGACAATCTGAAACTCTTCTGCGAGCGCAATGACAATTATGGAAGAAAACTTGCGCGCTTTTCCAATATCGTGGTAAGTCTCGTCCGGTTGTTTATACGTCGATATTTCAAAAAGTACGTCACCTTGCGTTTACTCATTGTTTTTACCGAACATATTCTCAACAAAACCGGCAACTAATCGTGCCGGTGCCATTTTCTTTTTATTCCCAAAAATCTTATTGTTCGAACTGTGCACATGCAAAGTTGATGTATTTATCATTTTTTAAAAATTATTATTTTTTTATTTATTTTATTTTATATTTATAGGAATTGGATAAAAATGAAAGGGACAGGCTGTTGGAATCGCTGTCTCAATTTTTGATGGAACCGTCATGTGCAACGGACGTTGCACAGTGTTTTCCGCAGTATTTGCCGATTCTGTTGTCGCAAGCCATCCAGACGGATGGTTCGCTACCCCGCAGTTCTCCTCGCTCTAACGAGTTGCATAGATTGAACTGCGTTATTTTGGGAACACTTGTTCCCGTCAATCCTGACGTGCTGGGGTAAGTCGTCACACTGTCAGAGAGCTATTTTACAAATTTGGAGCTTGTACTTTAATCGGTGCTTTTTTTCTGCAGCTTTGCTTTGCATTACTTTGAGGCAAATTCGTCTCCCTTCGCCTCCTCAGCTGATAACTCGGCTGTAGTTCCAAAGAGGCCAAAGGGAAACAACATTCCTCCCAACATCACTCGAGTTTCCACTCTGGAAATCGTAACGGCAAGCTACAACATACTGCGAGCTGCCCCGGAGCATTTCAAACATAAATGGAATTGGTCAGAATTTTACGATTTTTTGACCCATGAAGACGACACAGTAAAATGGTAAGTATGCATAACGACGCTTTAAAATGACTGTTGCATGGAGCACACGTTAAACGGGTGCTAAATTTTTGTAACTGTTTATTCAAAATGTTGTGTATTTGTTGAAGGTAATGGAAGTCGATTTATATTACTGCATGGGCCCTCAACGGAGGAAACTATTGATAACGATGTTTTTGCAAATGCATAAACTGATAATTGCAAATTTCCATGATGATACATTTTCGTTGAATTTTTTCAAAGAAGAGTTCTTATTTGTCATAGAATTTTAATGCACCACTGCTCTTTTTATTCCTAAAACGTTGCTCTACGAATTCATGAAGTAGATTTTTTAAATAGATTTGCCCGTTTAGCAACGACAGCATTTTGTTTGTGGGAAAAAAAGTTCACCGGTTGAATGATGGCCCGTATAATATATTATATACTTAAAAAATCTTCTTGGAGAATTCGTAGAGCAAAGATTAAGAAACCAAATCAGCCATGGTACATTAAAATCGGTTACGAAATACGGATTCTGCTTTGAAAAAACAACAAAAACTTACTATCATGAAAATTCGCATTTGCCAGTTGTTTTTGCACGACCATCGTGTTTAATATTTTTCTCGTTTGAAGACATACGCAATGACCCAAATGAACCTCCTTTACTGTCAATAGATGCATACAATTTTGGACAAACAGTTGTAAAAATGTAGCGCTCATTTGACTAGTGTGCTACGCAATAGCACGCAATAACTTAAGGGCGACGAACAATCGATTACAGTTTCCGTTACCGACCGAGTCGCGGTCAAACCATCGCCGACATTACCGTTTCACCCAAACATTCTTAACGTTCCAGGATCGCGCTGAAATGCGTCGGAATCGTACTGCGAATGTCGGAATCGACGAGGCTCGCCTGCGCGCGGTCTCTCATAAAGGATTCCGAACGTTTTCTCGTCCACCGAGAACCCAACGCTTCCTCGGAGATTCTCTCGGGTACGAAAAATCACACGGAAGAGCTCGCCGATGTGGCGAACGATTCGGACAGTCTCGTGTCGATAGCCGGCGTTCTTCTTCCGGTCTTCGACCGCGCCGAGCGTCCGACGATCCTGAACATGATCACCGTTCCGTCGATGGAGTCCAATCTCCGAAGTCTCGCTCTCGCGGTCGCGTCGCGCCGATGCGTTTGTCTGGAGGGCGCGGTCGGCTGCGGCAAGACCGCTTTGATAGAGTATCTCGCGAAAATTACTGGACACGTAAATTCGAACTTCGTAAAGGTTCAACTGGGCGATCAGACGGACTCGAAGATGCTGCTCGGCACGTACAGATGCACGGACATTCCCGGTGAATTCGTGTGGCAGCCGGGCGTGCTGACGCAGGCGGTGCTGGAGGGAAAGTGGCTTCTGCTCGAGGACATCGACAGCGCGGCACTGGACGTCGCGAGCGTCATCGGCAACCTCATGGAGACCGGAACGCTCTCGGTTCCGGGTTACCGCGACACGATATACGCGAAGAGCGGCTTCCAGCTGTTCCTCACGCAACGACTCGTCTCGACCGCTTCCGGTCTACACCGTCAATCGACCGGCGCATCGAATCTCCTCGAGAAACACTGGTTCTGCGTTCACATGGATCCGCTCAGCAGGGAGGAGCTCGTGAGCGTCGTTCGAGCCCTCTTTCCATGCCTGACGACCGTCGCCACGAGAATGGTCGACGTCTTCCTGCTGTTCTCGATGGGCAATCACGGTGGGGAAAAAACTGCCAACGAGACTCTAGCGACGAGAACCGGAAGACTGACGTCCACGAGAGATCTCATTAAATGGTGCACTCGCGCAGTCGCCGACTTCGAGGTATCCTCGCCGGACTCCGCGCTGAAGATATTTCAGGACGCGATCGATATATTCTGCTGCTCGGTGCCCGATCAGGCCCAGAGATTGGAACTCGCCACTGCCATAGGACACACTCTCGGTATCGTGAGAACGAAGGCCGAATATTTCTGCAACACCCACAAGCCAACGATAAATTTGCTCGCCGAGCTTTTCGTCGCCGGACGTGCGAAGGTCCGACGCAAAAAATCGCACTACGCTCAGCTCGACCACTCGAGGGTGAGGTTTTCCTTCACGAGACCGTCGGCCACGCTCCTCGAGCGGGTGACCAGCTGCGTCGCCCAGAGGGAACCCGTGCTGCTGGTCGGCGAGACCGGAACCGGAAAGACGAGCTCCGTGCAGTATCTCGCCAGAAGCACCGGCCACAAGCTCGTCGTCATAAACATGAATCAGCAGAGCGAGTCCGCCGATCTTCTCGGCGGATACAAACCCGTGGATTTCAAATTCTTGATAACACCGACCCGCGAGGAATTCGAGATGCTCTTCCGCTCGTACTTCGCGATCGAGCCGAACAGAAAGTTTCTCGAGCACGTCGCCACTTGCTACAGGGAGAGCAAGTGGAGGACGCTCGTGGGGCTGATGTGCCACAGCGCCGGGGCGGCGGTGAAGAGGCTGAGAACGAGGATCGACGAGGAGCGCGACGACTCGTCGACGCCGCGGGGAAACGTCGGAGCGGCGAAGCGCAAGAGGAGCCTCGACGAAAAACCGACCCAGGACAAAGCGGAATTGCTCTTCAAGTGGGAAAGGCTCCTGACGAAATTGGAGAAGCTCAAGACCCAAGTGAGAACCCACTTTTCCCTGGCTTTCGCCTTCCTGGAGGGGAGCTTGATAAAGGCCCTGCAGGAGGGCCACTGGGTTCTCCTGGACGAGATAAACCTCGCCTCCTCGGAGACTCTCGAGTGTCTCTCGGGTCTGCTCGAGGGTTCGACCGGATCGTTGTCCCTGCTGGAGCGCGGCGACCGGGAGTCGATAAAGAGGCATCCGGACTTCACGATCTTCGCCTGCATGAATCCCGCCACGGACGTTGGAAAGAAAGAATTGCCAGTCGGACTGCGAAACCGCTTCACCGAGTTCTACGTCGACGAGCTAACGGAGAAGACGGATCTCCACCTGCTCGTGAGCTCTTACCTCGGGGACATAAATTTACCCGCCAACAAGCAAGAGGCCATAGTCAAGATGTATCTGAGCGTCCGCAGGGAGGCGGTCGCCTCGCTCTACGACGGAACCGGACACAAGCCTCACTACAGCCTGAGGACCCTCTGCAGGGCGCTGAGCGTCGCCGCCACGAACCCTTGCGGCAACGTTCTCCGCTCTCTCTACGAGGCCTTTTGCCTGAGCTTCCTCACTCAGCTCGATCACGGCTCTTACCCGGTCGTCCAGAAGATGATAACCCAAGCGATCCTGGACGCCAAGGTCATGAAGGCCGTCCTGGGCTCGCCCATACCGAAGCCTCGCTGCTCGTCGGACGAGGACTACATAAACTTCGAGGGCTACTGGGTCGTCAGAGGCGAGCGCGAACCGGAAGTACCCGGAAATTACATCCTGACGAGTTCGGTGCGGAGGAATCTTCGAGACCTCGTTCGCGTCGTCTCGATAGGGAAAATGCCGGTGCTTCTGCAGGGCGACACTTCGGTGGGCAAAACGAGCCTCATAACATATCTGGCGAAAGCTTCCGGTCACACTTGCGTGCGCATAAACAATCACGAGCACACGGATCTTCAGGAGTACGTGGGAAGCTACGTGGCCGACGAGGCTGGCAAGTTGGTCTTCAAGGAGGGCGTTCTCGTGGACGCGATGCGCAGGGGACACTGGATCATTCTCGACGAGCTCAACCTGGCACCGAGCGACGTTCTCGAGGCGCTCAATCGCGTCCTCGACGACAACAGGGAGCTCTTCATCCCGGAGACTCAGCAGGTCGTCAAGGCTCACGCGAACTTCATGCTCTTCGCGACCCAGAATCCTCCGGGTCTTTACGGGGGTCGAAAGGTTTTGTCCAGGGCCTTCAGGAATCGATTCGTCGAGCTTCACTTCGACGAGATTCCCGCCGACGAGCTTCAGACGATACTGCACGAGAGATGCAACATGCCTGAGTCCTACTGCAAACAGATCATAAACGTTATGACCGAGCTTCAGGTGAGACTTCTTCTTCTTTCTCCTTTTTTCTTTGATTTATGCCGCTTGGCCAAGTTCCATTGCTTCGTTCCTTTTTGCGTTCACGACCTTTCGTGGGGTTAGAAGTTCGGTTGCTTTACCGGCGCATCGAGTCTGATGCTTCCGCTCCGGCTGGGAATTGGGCGGGATTCGGTTTGGGATGCTCTGTTTTTTATTGATTCTTTTTTTTTTTCCCTA
>JAPYZC010004360.1:0-12291 GCA_030522665.1 Ichneumoninae sp. A BG-2022a
GTTGCCGGGTAATTTGTTGCACAATTTTTTTTTTTCAGTAATTTGTTATGAACATTCTGAAATTATTATTATGCACAAACAATCTTTTCAGCACCTTTTTTACGCTAGAATTGTTTCAGATTTCTTTCTCATCGAGAAGTGTTTGTAATCTTTGTCTTTTTTCTCTCGAACTTAGGCGGCGTCAGTCATTGTGCCAGCGCTACCTTAACACGAGGCGCCAACATCTCATTTGGCGACTGAAATAAGCCGGAACGCACGGAAGTTCGTAGACAACTTTCCTCAAGATACCTTGGGAGACGGTGAGAGCGGAGGGCCGAAATTTGGTAGCGTCAACAGAGATATTAATTAGTCGAATTTCGGGGGAGTTTGTGAACCAGAGAGCCTAGTCGCCTCCGGGCGGCGGTCCCGGTAGTCCCGGCAGTTACAGTAGTTTGTACATGTTAGTCAGAGATGCATAAGCGTTGCTACCAGCGCGGCGGGTTGAAGCCTCGAGAGTGCCTCGGGATTCTTCTTCGTGGCTCTGGCGAACGGCGAAGCTGAGCACACAGTATGCATAGATAAACCTCTGATACCGGAAGGGTGGGAGGGAGGGCTTACCAAGATATCCTCTGATACATATACTGTTAGCAATAAACTCGTACGAGCGGGCTTGGCTCAGTGTGGGAGCGCCTTCGAGAAGCGACGTAACCTCGGCGAGCCAGTCTCGTGGAAATCGATATAAGGCTCTTCGGGGTTAGACGGGACGAGACGATGGTCGCGGCAGGGGGGGTTCGGTGTAAGTGGAGGAATATCTGGAAACGATGATGACTAGATCGACCGCTAAACTCTCCAGTATCTCGCGTAATTATCCTTCAGGCGTACGCACACACAGAGCCCGTTCGCCCCGTAAATAGTACAGACTGGCGCGAGGTAGGCAAACAGACAGTCAGGTGGAGGAGAAACTCACCTCGGGGAGTCGCGGATGGATCGGGATAATCCGGAGTCTCAAGCCGGGCCTCGTCTAGGAGGCGTCGCGTCTCTTCGCCACTGTGCCATTCGCTCGGTCTCGCTCCGTCGCTACCTCCGGCTTTCTTTCCCCGTCGCGAACTCTGTTTATCTTCTATAGGCGGCGATAGTCGTATAACCGTAGGCAGACGATGGGCGAGGGAGGCGGCGGAGGCGGAGCGGAATCGTAAGATCTGCTCGCCCGTCACTCTCCGATCCTCACCCGCTCTCGTCTCTTGGACCAGTTGTGTATCTTGGCCCGTCGATATTCCGAGGTTCGTCTCCGCCGGCACCTCCGATGCCACCGGCACATCATCAGCAATGCGCGGTGCCAGACCCTCTCCGCCCCTCGCCCCTCGCGTTCCTACGCCGAACCTTCTCCACCTCACCCCGTCCCGAGCGATTGCCGTCTCGCTCGCCCCCTCACCGGGCCCGGCTACGAATATTTAGTCAGATGAGGAGACTCGAACAAACGCCTCTAAGGCTTTCTATTAAGCTGACTCTTTGATGTGAGCTACCGTGAAGCGCTTTGCCAGTCCCGCGCGCGCTTCGCTCCTCCGTCCAACCTTCTCTCTCCGCTGCCCTCCGAACACCCCTCTCATCCGAGACCCCTCGCGCCTCTCTCTTCTTCCGCTTGTGCTGGTTTTCCACCTCCAGCGGAAACGGCGCACTGCCGCACACTACCACCACCCCCGATTTTCGTTCCCGATGTACCGAGCCGCGAGGAGGATCGACGCGGACCCAGCGAAAGAGCCCGCTGAAGAAAGGCAGGTGGATGCGCCTGGGGTGAGGGACGGAGGAGGACGGCGAAAGATAAACTACGAGACCCTGAGACAGATACTCCGCATCCACAGACGCAAAGAGGAACTGAAGGTCTCCCCACGCTACGCTCGCTGTCTTACTATCATCGCGCTCTCGTTGCGTTCCAATGCTGTTCCATTTTGTGCTTTCGTGTTCTGCATCCCGAAGCGCATAACGGAGCTCCCCCCCCCCCGCCCCCCCCCCCCCCCCCCCCTCCCCGCCCCCCCCCCCCCTTTGCTCTCTGGGAATCTCTTCTATGTACTGCAGGCAAAACGACTTCCAGTTGGGTCTCTTTTCCTTCTGTGTGTTCCGCTGTCTGTGTCGGACTCGTTGCAGCTTCTGCCTGTGCGAAGCGATTCGTTGGGAGCGCACAGAGACCGGGTTGATCTGCTTGCGTGGTTTCGTATACTTTGGTGGATTTTTTAATGTTTCGCGGAGGGACCGGGGACGGCGAGGAGTTTAGGGTCTGATAATGGGTGGATTTATTTGAGACATTTTTAAGCGTTACATCGGGCCCTGACAGGGTCCCGATGACTCCTGACCAGGCTTTATCAGGCCCCGATGTAACGCTAGAAAATTTCTACTCGGGTATGGCGAGTAGAAATTATATTATAATTGTTAGAAATTAGAAAATATATTGGAAGATCATTAAGTGCACTGAGAGAAGGATTTGATGGGAAGTACCATGAATCTGGGAAACAGTGAGAGAACTTTCGGGTTTATGGGAACTGCAGCGATATTCTGGCAAACATTCCTATTAGACTTAACACAGTCTGGTAGATAATATGGTCATTTTCGCTGTCGCAGATATTAGTCAAATGCCCTGTAACTTTTGGTAGAATGTAAGTTCTTCTTACTAGAAAATATAGTCAGCCCACATATTATGTCGATCAATTTTTTTTTGGATTAGTATATAAAAAAAATTTGATCGGCAAAATTCTCAATTTTAATCCACGAAATTCTCAGATTCAATCCACGAAATTCTCAGATTCAATCCACGAAATTCTCAGATTCAATCCACGAAATGCTCAGTTTCAATTTGCGAAATTCTCAGTTTCAATCCACGAAAGGTTCTTAGCCAGGTACGCAGCATTTTACCAACCCGCCTTCTGGAAAAAATTACCATATGCATTGGGTAAAAATTGTGGTGGACCCTGGGAAAATTTCACAAATAGCTAGTGGTGGCGCTGGTGTACCATATTGCCTGGTCGAAATTTACCATATGCCTTGGTAATTTTTCCGAGATCCTTGTCTCAGTGTGGTTCTATCTCGGACAGGAAACATACATCGGCACGCGCACTTCCTGAATCACTGGCCGTGTAGAGTCATCGCTCCATCCATCTCGGCGATGTTTCTCCTGGTACCCAACATCTCGCTTGCCGAGATGTTCGCGCGAGAATTTCATAAGATTTTTCCCGAGGCGCCACGGAGCAACGAATGCCAGACACCGGCGATGCATAAACTGTTTGTGAGCGATAGAAACATGGATCGTATCTCGGATCTCGTGAAATCGATACTGAGAAAGAATATACTTTGATCGATTTTAAATGTTTCCCAAGAAAAACGTCACTGTAAAACAAAAATTCTGAAATTAATTAACAGTATCGGAAGATTTTGTACATAAACCCTTTCTGAAATTTCAAACACATGTACCTTACAATTTCACTAAAAATTTTTTATTTTCAAGGAAAATTTTTCTAAATTTCAGTCAACAGATTTGTAATTTTAATATCTGGTATTTTTATTTTTAAAAAAGTCCATTAATGTTAAATTAATGTAACTAATGTGAGCAAATTTCAACTACCATGACATCAAATTTGCAATTAATTTTTACAGTCCTATCAACGACGAGCTTAAGAACGCACACCTACGACAACGTCATCGACGATCATCCGTGCTCGGCGACGATCGAAAAGCTTCAAAGACGTTCCATCTCGACCAGGAAGTCATCGTCCACGTAAGTCACCGCCACCTCGTCTTTCCCGGCACCGAGCATCCCGCTCGCCGACAGCCCATCGACAATTTTCATCACAGTTTTCGCGAGGCGCCGCGCGGAACAACGAGTGCCGCACACCGCCGATGCATAAATCGTTTGTGATCGATAGAAACACAGATCGTATCTCGGGGTCTCGTGAAATCGATAGCTTTGCCAATAGCGCCTCGGCTGCGATACGAGCGTTATCCCTAATCGATCAAACACGATTTACGGGGAATCGCACGCATCTCACCGCCGGAGCTCGGTCGGCGCGGCTCCGCGCCGTCGGGATTTGGTTGCAACACGCGGAAGAAAGAGCCCGGCGGAGAAGGAGCGAGTCTCGCGTGCGCAACATGCAGGGGAGTTTATAACACACGTTCCCTGAATCCCCGTGACACGGGAGGATTCGTCTTTCACCTGTGCGGCTCGCGCTGTGTTGATGCAACGGTAAAGTCTGCTGCGCCGGCCAGTGACAGTAGCATTTGTATACACGCGCATCGCCGCGCATGCATCGAACACGCGAACGCATCACCTCGGCGACCGTCACAATGCGCGTGTGAGTTGGTGTAGCATTCGCAGGTGGAAGTGCACAAGCCCGGGTCCGACCGCGATGCATCTTGCGGGCAAGGAGGACGATCCAGCGCGGGCAATTCCCGGCCGCTCGTGTACTTTAAATTCCTTCGCGGCAACGACGACGTCTTAATAAGTGCGGTTGCGGGGAAAATTTTCCCTGGATCATAAGCTGACGTATCATGAGCGCATATTGCATGAAGCCCGAACTACTTGCGCGGTGGATCGCCGTTTCGCGAGGATGCGCGCCGATCCGGTGTATGCATATTACGCGGGCACGCGGCGCTGTGAAGCTGATCGGGGGTTTCGGGGACGACGCGGCGGAGAGTATGGTCGGCCGGTCAGATACACCGTGCGCGTTCGACGGCAGGAGCGTATGGAGCGTTGCAGTTATCAGCGAGCATTGCGGTCGCTGAAATGGGCTTGCGGCCGGGGATATTCAGGAGTAGTGGATTAAGGAACGGAAAAAAAGTGACGTGAGGTGCGTTTACTGCACGGCCATCTGCCACTCGCCGCAGCGAGTAAGGTAGACGTACCAATGGCCGGACACTTGAGGGAGCAGTCCCAGTCCCCGGACATGCATGAACAATCGTAGTTCCATCTCTCCTGCACACAGAAAAAAACATTTATTTGACGGCCACCGTTTATTTGGTTTAAGTAAAATATTTATTAAATATTAAATAAATATTTATTTGACTTAAATAAATGTTTATTTGATTTAAATAAATGTTTATTTAATTCAAGTAACTATTCACTTAATTAAAATAAATATTTTTAAAAATCAAATCAATATTTTACTTAAACCAAATCAACGGTGGCCGTCAAATAAATTTTTTTTCTGGGTGTGCACTCGTGTCTTGTCCGGCCAGTGGGACGTGTCCGGTCATTGGTACGTTTGCCTTATCCTCCGAATGCAGTTGATACCTCGCCGAGACCTTTGGACATGGAGCGTGCGGCGTGGCGTTGCGGAGCACTAGCGAGCGCGCGTTGTCGCGAGGCTGCTCGTACGCGAAGGCGCTCCGGAGAATGGATCGCCCGCGAACTCTGGATGTTGTTGCTCCGGAGAAGGACAGCCGCACGATGCGTGCCGGCCCGCGATAGCCGGTCGACTGTCTGGTAAACCCGTTCGGAAAATGACCGTACACGGGTAAACGCGCGTGTTGCCCGCTGGTAACACGCGCGATCGGGCGCGTGTAATGTGTACTCGGAGAATCTAGTGTGTTCGACGCAGTTTGGCGCGCGACATCGCGCCACTGTCGTCCCGTGGGATTTCCAATGATGCGGCGTGGCGGATTTAGCATCTACGATAGCTTCGGATTCCTCAGCGCCTGTGGTAGTCGAACGATCGATGCGCTGGACACTTTCGGGGCAGAGTGAAGACAGAATGCACGCATTTGCGTCACAAATTTCCAGACCACGGAGAAATATAGAAAAAAACATTCTCTGTAAGGTCAGCTACGGTTTGGATATCTCACTTTTAAACCGGAAGAGACGTCATGGGCCAAACGTCACTTTCGATTTTGAGATCTCGGTTTTTTATCGAAAGTCACGTTATACTGAAAAAAATGGCACTTACGATTTTTAAACGTCAGTTATTGACCGTCCCATGCAAAAATGTCACATCCAGTTACAAAATTTCAGTTTTCCAACCGGAAATGACGTCAGATGGGAAAACGTCACATCCGATTTCAAAATTTTCGTTTTCTAACCGGAAATGACGTCAGATGGGAAAACGTCATATCCGGTTTCGAAATCGCAGTTTTCAACCGAAAGTGACGTCATAGAGGAAACTCTATTTCTGACCAAAAATCAAGATTTCAAAACCTGAAGTGGAAACCAAGAGTTTGGAACTAAAAGTGACGTTACAGAGAATATTAAAAAAAATTTCTGGAATGTGTCTCGAATGGAGTGACAGTAACATGTGAATTACTAAATATAGGAAAGTGGGTAAAGGAACGTTCGTCATACGTCTCAAATGTATTTGGCATTCATCTCGAAAGTCGCCAGCGACTGAAACTGATGAACTAAGGAATACACTGATAAAAAAGTACAGTTGAATCAACTAAGATTCGGACAGGGACGTTCAAATAAATATTTAGTTGGACGAACAAAATATTTTAATGACCCAAAAATATTTTTGTGGAATCACCCAACAAATTGTTGAACTAACCAATTTTTTTGTTGTACCACAAAAATATTTAGTTGAACGTCCCTGCCCGAATCTTAGTTGATTCAACCGTATTTTTTTATCAGTGTACACGGTCGGCGTTTCAACGCGCAAGAAATTCAGCTGCGCGTGAGGCGCCAACAATGTAGACTAGTTAGGGCTAAAAAAAAAATGGGTGATCCAGTACTTTGATACCGCTCGAAGCTTGTTTCAGGCTGCGAGCTCGAGTCTTGGCTGAAATGCAGGCGATCATTAAAAAGAAAATGAAGTGAAACCTCGGCTAACCTCTCCGCAAGGTGAGGAACATTATTGAAGCCTGACCATATCGAAAGTCGATTCCTCGTAGACTTTCCACGAGTGTTACCTCGTATTACCAGATGGAAGAGCGCATACGTACTCTCCGGTCGAGTGCAATCGAGTCGCGCCGGTTACACGAGTAGAGGATGCTGCCTCGAGTCTCCGGGACGACTCGATTTACGTTCGGACCCCGTTTTCTCTCTCGTGAGTAAGCGTCCGAGCCGATCGGTCACAAGTACGCACACACGTGTGGGGACACGGGCAGAGGAAGCAATGGAAATACTGCGGTACTGGCCGCCCGTCACAAACCACCGAGACCAAAGACAACGGGTTACGGCGATGTACCTGCGTTGTTCTAGCTCTTGTCGCAACAAGCACCAGCGTAAATCGGCAATCCAAGCAACACGGGAATGCATCGGTATCTTCTGAGTTCCAGCGCCTGCATTCGCGGGCACCAATACGGGGTGAGAGTCCAACGATCCGACATCGTAGACCACGAGGCTCTCTAATGTAAGACCTTCGATAAAAGTGGAATGGAAGTTGCACTCTCAAATTGTCGGGTTCCAAGTTTTATTATTACGCTCGGCAATCTTACCGCGTGTCACTGCTATTCGTGGTATTATAATTGTCCACAGTGCAACGTCGCAGACCCCACATTGTGCAGTCTGCACAGTGAAAAGCAATTTCCTTAAATCGGAATACGAAGTTTCGTAAAAATTATTTTGTTAAATAAGTGACGAATTCGTTTATTCTATATATATTATAGGTTATACTATACAATATTATTATAGGTTATAATATACAAACCTGTCCTTTTATTTCCCGTATGACTGCCCGTTTTAGTTTGGTGCGATCGAAGATCAACGAATCAAAATTGTGGACTTTTCTGGACATCAAATCGTTGTAAAAAGTATAAACTTTTTACTGTTGAACATTTGGCTTCACCAGTGGGCAATTCCAGTGCTGCACTCTTCACGGTACTAAAAAGTTTCCACGGAAGATGCGCTCCAAGACCTTTGATAAAAGTGGAGAGCGGGACAAAATGGGATAGTCTTGACTTTTATTTTTCCATTCGACAGCCTTGACTTTTATTTTTCCATTCGACAATCTTGACTTTTATTTTTCCACTCGACAATCTTGACTTTCCTTTTTCCATTCGACAATCTTAACTTTTATTTTTCCATTCGACAATATAGTCCACATTGCCCCGTCGAAGACTCCACCCTGTGCAGTCTATCGCTGCATCTAATCTCCCGAGATATCATTCAGTCCTGAGCTGGCGAAGAGAGTCTTGTAGCAAACTCCGCCGCACTCCGCCGCTTCCGCACACCTAAAGTCTCATACCAATGAAAGCTAGGTAAATCTCCAACGAGTGAAGAATAGGAAGAAGGCATCGCGATGGAAAGAGAGAGGTGCCGCAGCGCACACTGGACGGGTCACAGTGTATCTCAAGTTGGTCCAGCCAGATCCAGCATCACGTGGCCGGAGAGACAGCGAGAGTGGACGCCCGGGGCGATGCCGGATGCTCGAGCGGTCTGGCCGAGCTCGGCAGTAGGCTAACTACGATAGAAAGTAGGTCCCTCTCCTCCTTTGCCTGCTGCCTCTTTTTTTTATACTCAAACCATAGTCACCGAAGCCGCGACGGCACTCGGAGCGCAGCCATATACGATGAGATAATAGTTGACACACACGTCATTAATTTAAACGGCGCGTATTGCGTTTTGGGCCCAACTTAGAACGAGGAGAAGAAAGATACAAGGAGGTTGAAAATATGTATATAATTTTCCATTATTTTCATTGCAAAGTGATCTTCCAAAGCCGGTGTCGTATGACGTCAAGATAAGTGTTTCCCATTTGCCATTTGTTTTCCGATATGGGAACAGCTGCTGATTCGATTTTTATCCAACCAGACGGTGGGGCTGCTCTGCTGGACATCGACAGGCTTCCGATGTTCCAACTGCAAGTCACTTCGTGTACAAGGTCGTCAAAAGATCGACACGATCGGCTCGATGCCGGGATCCAGCGGGACACGCGATAAGGTGGCGTGCAACATTGAGCATATGGGTGATATGAGACCTGCAATTAAATTCGTGGCGATGTGCAGAGTTCACAAGAGAGAAGGACCGAGCGGTTGTACCAGCGATATCATGTAAATTACATGACGTGCGATGGTGCACGTGGACACACACGGCCCTACAACAGTGACGGGGCCGGGCAAGATGGTGCGGCGATCCGGAGTCTTGCTTGGACCAACCGCGCCAGCGCCTAGAAAACAAACAGGACGATATGTGACCTGCAATCAAATTTCCAGCGATGCGCAGATCTTACAGGAGAGAAGGATCGAGCGGTTGTACCAGAGAGATGTCATGTAAATTACACAATGGTGCACGTGGACACACGGCTCTATAACAGTAGCAGTGTCAAGTAAGCTGATGCGGCGATCCTGAGAGTCTTGTTTGGGCCAACCACGCCATCACCTAGAAAACTAGCGATGCGAACAGTAACAGTGTCAAGTAAGCTGATGCGGTGATCTGAGAGTCTTGTTTGGACCAACTACGTCAGCGCCTAGAAAACAAACATGTTGATATGAGACCTGCAATCAAATTTCCAGTGATGCGCAGATTTCTCAAAAGAGAAGGACCGAGCGATATCCTGTAAATTACACAATGATGCACATGGAGACACACGGCTCTACAACAGTAACAGTGTCAAGTAAACTGGTACGGCGATCCTGAGAGTCTTGCTTGGACCAACTATGCCAGCGCCTACAAAACAAACATGCCGATATGAAACCTGCAATCAAATTACCAGCGATGCGCAGATCTCTCAAGAGAGAAGGACCAAGCGATGTCATGTCAATTACACAATAATGCACATGGAGAACCACGGCCCTACAATAGTAACGCTGCCCAGTAAGAAGCTGTGGCCATCCGAAGTCTTGCTTGGACCAACCGCGCCAGCACCTAGAAAACAAACATGCCGATATGAGACCTCAAATTTCCAGCGATGCGCAGATCTCTCAAGAGGGAAGGACTAAGCGATATCATGTAAATTACACAATGATGCATATGGAGAACCACGGCCCTACAATAGTAACCCTGTCCAGTAAGAAGCTGCAGTCATCCGGAGTCTTGCTTGGACCAACCGCGCCAGCACCTAGAAAACAAACATGACAATATGAGACCTGCAATCAAATTTCCAGCGATGCGCAGATCTCTCAAAAGAGAAGCATCAAGCGCTTGTATCAGAGCGATGTCATGTAAATTACACAATGGTGCACGTGGAGACACACAGCCCTACAACATTAACGGTGCCGAGTAAGATGCTGCGGCGATCCCGAGAGTCTTGCTTGGACCAACCGCGCCAGCACCTAGAAAACAAACACGTCGGGATCGTTGTATACCCACGATGAGACGAGCTCCGCGGCGCAGCGTGGCACATCAAATATCCACGGTGAGCCGTGCGTGTGTTCGTCCGTGTGCGAGGAAGGTTGAGTAGGATGAAGATGAGAGGGAGAAGATGAAGAAGAAGAAAAAAAAGTAGGCAGGCACTGTTTAAACGTTCACAAAGCAAACTAAATAATGTTAAATAGCGGGGCGTCGCGAGGCTACGCCGATCCACGGGCGCGCTGTTTGTTATAACATTTACTTTGGTGCGCCACTGTTGGCCGGTTTTACTGCTGCCGGTGGGGCTGGCGTGGAAACGTGCGTGCCAGATATCCTTCACGGCTCTTACGACTCTTTCCGCCATTGCGTATAACTCACTTGGAAGAGGCTGCTATGTGGTCGAAATTGCCGCGGGCGGCCCGCGTCAGCAGCATCGGCGAGAGTCGGGTAAACCCGCACGAACGATATAATATGCATCGGCCAGAACGATCGCTGGAGATCGCCGGAATTTAGCGGTGGCTCCGAGCCGTATCGTTACAAGACTCCTTATACGCCTAATACTTTGATTTCCTTATCGAATCTCTCTGTGCGGGGTTCGATGCCGACGACGACACATTGCCATCTTTAATGAGTCACTCGATCTATTCCGCGAATGGAGATCAATCGATCGGTGACTTCAGGAATTCCGGAACAAGCTTGTCGTTCCAGATAAATAGAATTTTTTCGACTCGGATGCGATGTCGGAAAAAGGCGAAGGCGCGTTTGCGCGCCAACCAATTTGGTATCGCACGTGCAGGCCGTATCGATCGGTGCGATAGATTGAAATACATCAAATCTCGATGTTCTCGGAGGAGGACGATCTTACGGTTCTAGAACCGGAGTCGAGCGCCTGGCGTCTCTCCGTTTCTCTCTGTCTTGACTGGCTCTCGCCCCCGCCGTTTGGATATCAATCAATCGGCGCCCCTTTACGAGCTCGACGGGCTCACCGGCGACCGGAGTGCGCGTGACTCTCGTCCCGTTCTCGTTCCACGGAGAATTGTTAAGCTAAAATTACCACATGGCTCACTTCTTCGCACTACCGGATGAGAATCTCTCGCGGTGCTTCGGGCCTATAGGCGATGCAGACGCGCAAGATCATCACGTACGGTTCGAATCTTACGTAGCTCGGGCTTGCACAACAAGCTAGAGATACTTCAAAGAAGATCGAGTCATGAAGGCGGAGGAAACAGCGATACGTCGTCCGATCTTTCGCCGATATACTCACAAGTTTCTTCGTGAAATTTATAATGGATCGTTCTTACGGAAACCAAAACAATGTTGAAACGATCCAAATGCTTGAGGGTATTTAAGGCTTAAAGTGTTTCGATTCTTTATAAGTTACTCGGCCCGAAACGGTACTGAAACGAGACTGACGGACACGGATTAGCGGCCGCTCGTTGCTACGGTAGCGCCTAAGAGTGGGGATAGAGTTGTAACTTATGAAGGATTAAGTAGCGGTTGGAACAGAAGTATCCGAATTATGCTCAGCTTTGCTACTTCGCTACTCTGAGCTCCTCGAAGTGAATTGTGCTACAGTTTGCTACACCTGCCCATATGGTTCTTCGTGAAATTGGCAATGGGCCATTCTTACGGCAACCAAAACAATGTCGAAACTATCCAAACGTTTTGCTTCAAGCGTTTGAGGGTATTCAAGGCGTAAAGTGGTTTTACCTTTTATAAGTCCCACCGCCCGAAACCGTACCGAAACGGGACTAACGGATGAGGAGTGGCAGCCACGCGTTGCTACGGTAGCGCCGAAGAGTGGGGATAGACGTGTAACTTATAAAGGGTTAAGTAGTGGTTGGAACAGAAGTATCCGAATTATCCTCAGCTTTGGTACTACGGTACTCCAAGCTCCCCGAAGTGAATTGCTACAGTTTCGCTATACCTGCCCATAAAGTTCTGTGAAATTGGTAATGCCCCATTCTTACGGCAACCAAAACAATGTTGAATCTATCCAAACGTTTCGCATTAAACGTTTCAGGGTATTTAAGGCTTAAATCGGTTTAAGCAGCGGTTCGAACAGAAGTGTCCAAACTATCCTCGACATTGGCACTTCGCTACTCTGAGCT
>JAPYZC010004361.1:0-18959 GCA_030522665.1 Ichneumoninae sp. A BG-2022a
CATAAACTTTTTCGACGGCTGATTAGCAATTAACGGTACTGCGTATATATTGTAACGACCGGGCGAATGAATAACGCGCGTGTTTAGTTTGGGGGCGGATATTATTATTTTAATCGCATCTAAATATCCCGGGCATGAACTGTCACACGTCCGTTCGGTCAGACTTGTCAGTCCAGACTGTTTAACATGACGATCGATCTCGTATCGATATTCCATTCGTTCGTCTAATGTCAAACCTAACTAATACCGTGTGGCTTAACGAATAGTCAGCTACGATATTCGTTACAATATATTGTTGCGGTTAAGAAATGCTCCCTGATTGGCTGCTGTAAGAGTCTAAAGCTGGAGTCGTTCGACGAGTAACTTTGATCGTGTTGTGCCGTTTAACAGTTAATTTTAGCTGCATTAGTTCATTTATTGTGAAGATGTACCATAAGACGTTCGTTCGATGGAACCGAGATGTTGTAACAGAATTTCAAAGGTTCCACGCGGTCTCACGTCAGAGACACGTAGAGACGCAGAAATTGATGAATGTACATTAATTCTGATCATGAGGGGGGAGGCTTACGTACAATTCCACCTCCCAATTAATGAGCGCTCTGGTTACTTCTGATCGGACCGCAGGAGAACGCGGAGGTATTGACTCCTCTCTACTATAGTAGTCGTTTGCGTATATCTACGTCCAATAATTTAGTCACGAAGATTCGCGGGATTCGCCTCATCTGATTCATCTTCCTCCTGAATGGAGACAAGCTCGAAGGATGGACTACATTTTAACACGAAGATGAGTAAAATGATTGGCTGTCTCTCGTAATATTTATATATATGTTGTTAAATTGACGCGATGTAGTGTACGGTCCACGTTTATTCTTTTGGACAAGAATCCGTTATAGGATAAAAGTGGTGAATGTGGCCCACCTCGATTAACACGTAAATCAATTATATATGGACCGGTCCATATTCCCCACTTTTACCCTATGCCCGGCCAGAAGGATTTTGTCGTGTATCCGGAGCTGTAGAATCAGTTTCTCTTTAGATGTTTGCGAACTCACTTGTAATGTGTGCGCGTATGAGTGTGTATGACTGAATTTGTAGATATAAGAAAATAATTCTGTGATAATGATGGCCATTTACACTGATTTATACTTTTTATATATTCACATAGATGTATTTTATGTGAACGAGTATATTTAGTTTTCATTATTATCGGTGTTAAAAATAAAAGTTCTTTAATGCGGTGGCCATCTAAGTTTATAGTTGCGTAACTTATTATATCCGTTCCCGTAAAAGGGTTCCAGCTCAATCATTCGTGGTCCGAGCAACCTAAATCTCCATACGTATTTGTATTTTTTTTATCTCTGCATATTTCTTTCTTTTCTTTTTGTTATAATTTGTATAATGCCGTACATAATAATGATTCGTTTCCCATTCGTTGTTTGTCTTTTGATGTTCGTCATGATATTTTACTGTGCCCGTTGGACCTTTTTAATCGTATGGCATTTAACGTTCACGCTTACGGGGAATTCGTTTTAATAAACCTGGATAATTAAAAACCTTCTTTTTTAATATTTATAAATTCACGGTAAAATAGTAATTGCTCCGTGACAATATTAATAATCACTACAATGTGTAAAAAATTATTTATACGACGGGCGATCCGTAAATAAATATGTATTTATATAAATTACAAGATTTATTTTATTTAAAAGAATAGTGATTTATGTCAATGCAAGTATTTATTTGAACCAAATAAACATTTATTTGCGGGTGGCCGTCAAGTAAATTATTTTTCTGGTTGTATACAGCACAGCACGGCAACGAGATCACTTAACACATAAAAATCCGAATAATTGGCACTGGGGCAATGATTATTTAAATCGAGAACGACAGCGTAGGCACCGCGTACATCGTTTAGGAACATGGGAGAGTGAGCGTACGACACGCACGCGGGAACAATACTATACACACGGGACTCGGGAGCTGGAGCGGACAGCCTAGTCGGCGTCGCAAACGAGACTGACTATGTAATGGAAATCACGGTAACGAGGGATTATGATTATCCAAAATTCCTTGGTCGGTAGCGACTACCCTCTCAACGAGCTCCTGACGTCATCAATACCGATAGCCGAACTATTAAGCACGGTAACTGCTATAGATCCATCACGGTCGCTTCCCCTGATGGATGCGCGAAAATAAGGTTCTTCCTTTGACGTTACATGGCGTAAAGCGACTGCCCTTTGTCCGGAAAAACAAGACACTCCGCCGGTTCTCCAGCGCATTGCACGCTTTCTTGTAGGGCCTGTATTACATCCGGACCTTCGCCGATTCGCAAGGAAATCTCGTCAGATGCTTGTCTCGGCTGGTCATATTTACTCCTTTTACTCAAGTCTCACACCACTGAATAGAGCTAAGTATGCTGACCTTGTAATGAATTTATGTATATTTTATATTTGTTATTTCATTTTACTTATGTACTTCAACGGATAAGGAAGGAGGAAAGAGGAAAGTGAAGGAGCCCGTAACCCTTAGGGGATCGGTGTAACGACACAATACACAATTAATTACTTCAACTATATCATTGGTTATCATTCTCGGCAAATTAATTGGTTCACAACGATAAATGTTCAGAATTCATGATCCATTTTAAATAGGGTAAAAGTGGGGAATATGGCCCGGTCCACATATCATTGATTTACGTGTTAATCGAGGCGGGCCATATTCACCACTTTTACCCTACGATATTAAAATGAACGTTTATTAAATCTTTGAGCAAGTAAATTATAGTTAGAAGAGACAAGAATAAATAATGGCGCAACATTCGTTTTTAAATCAAGCACAAAATTGTTCAAAGTTCAGATCCTATAAACAGATAATCCACATGTAGGTAATATACAAAGAAAGACATTCACACAATTAGCAACAAGATAACAATACTATTGCAATTTTAAACATCTAAATGAGGCGAAAAAGGAGTAATTTCATATTACCGAGGGTAATCGACTATCCTATACCGCGTATGATATTCGTTATAATATATATTCGTCTCTTATTAATGGTGAATAAAATTATTAAAAATGTCCTCCCGGCGGGCCATATTATTATCGTCGCAGAAGTAATATTTATATCACAAGTCCAAAGTACTTAGCTGGTTCGCTCCATATTGTGCAGAGAGAAGATGAAAGCGACTTCTCTCCCGATCAATTTCATTCCTCGGAGTTGGATGTAGATCACGGTATCCGCGTTGTGTCAGTCCTCGATAATATACGTGAAGGAAGAAATTCGGGGCGCTAATCGATTCCCAGAATATACTTTTTGGACAACTTGTGATAAAACTTAAATTTAAGTAGAGGATTACTTTAAAAAATTTATCCGACCAGTGCCGCAGTCTGAGAATGAATAATATACTAGCGCTTGTCTCGCCAATTTTCGAGTGATTTTTATTATTCTTATACCCTTCTTTCCGAATTTTACCGGTCTCTCTCTATACATGTATATATAATCGCTTCGATGAAAAATCACTTCTGCAACCTTAACGCAAAACATAACGCAACCCAAAAGGAATCTCGAGAACTCCTTGACCGTAGCGCGAGCTGTTACCTCGTGACGCCGACTACGGCAAGAAAGGCCGATACTAGAACGATAACGGAGCGAAAGAGAACGTAAAAAATAGTAGCGATTACACCTTTGGGACCGTGACTCGAAAAATCCCGTCGCAGGATAAATCTGCTTACAACGACTTGGCTCATATGATTCGACTTATTTTATATTTTCTTTTTAAAAATATTTTTACGATAAACATCTTTTTTTTTAAAGCAAAAACAAATGTGAAGTACTTGGCGACTCATTTTTTAAGTTTGTGAAAAAAGTTTGTTTTTTTTGGTTGATTAAATTTATTCGTAGCTTCTGCTAACGGTGTTTGTATTTGATCTCAGACTTACCTCGACCTAATTGTAATGACATGAAAGGAAGTATTTTTGCAATAATCGAACTTGGATCACATTATTTAACTTATTTTTATAAACTTTTTGCGGAAAGAGATTTTTCGGTACTTGGCTTTTTTAGTACATGCGTACTTTATTTTTTATGCAAATAAAAAAATGTTTTCGTGATGTACCAATTTAAAATGACAGTATTTTATTTATGGAAAATTAGTAATTCATTGTTAAATGCGAAAAATTGAAGTTGACATTTACTAGGTCAAGGTACCGTACAGTTAATCGGAGTACTATTACCTCGATTAACTGGGGTCGGATTAACCGGGAAGCGGACTAACCGTGCGGCTTCCAATGTTTTTTTTTAATGGTCGGAACAAACGAAAGTCACTGAGTATTTAAAAAAAAACTAGCTTACGTACTATTAATGAAAAAAGAAATCCAATGCTTTACATTCTGGTTCACACTATTTAACAATTAAGTGCAAGTTATACTAAATGTCATTGTAACTAAGGTAAATGTCTCTATTCTAGACCCCTATAAGGCCAACCGGGGACAAGAATCGCGTTGTCAAACGTAACAAAAGTTAATTCGAGGATGATTTTCACATCAATCGATAGCTTTAACCATACACTTTTCAAAAATCGTAGACTCAATCCATTTCGTAAAGTATTTTCCTAGATAAAGCGTAATAAAGCCGCACTATTGCATGTGCCATCTACCGACCAGCTGTGTCCAATTCCGACCGGGCATGGCCCCCATTACCGATCACCTTTTCTTACAGCATGAATGACCGAGGTCGCAAAGAAAAAATAGAAATTCAGACTTCGAACATGAAATCTACAGCATTGTGTACACACTTAGCCTAAACGTTTTAGCAAAAGAAAATGTATTGTTTATATGAAAATAAACTGACGTTTACATGTACGGTAATGCGGACAGGCAAGAATTTTTCTATGCCCAATCCCGACTGGCGAATTAAAAAAAAAAATTTATCCGACTGCTTTTTTCGGAATATGTAAACCGAACTACAACGAACCATTTAACGCTCGAATTATTCGTTAACAACGGATTTTTACCGAAATATTTACTATTTTCCGCGATCTACAATCCTTAACCTTACTTCTAAGAAGCCGCTCCAGTCGTGACGTGCGGCAAGAAAAGCGATAATATTATGCACTAATTATTACTCTTCCTCTGCAATTTACAATCCTTTCACATTACACAAATTCCTGAATATTAGACCACTAATAAACGTTTTTATGCATTGGCTGCCTCGTAAATGACGTTATACGCCGAAATGGTCGGTAAAAGGAGTATGGTCGGGAATAGGGACATTTACCTTAGTCAAAATAAAGTTGTATCATTCGCCTTTATTGAGTTATATACTTTCGCTGTCTAGTTCGGATTAACCGGGATTTCGATTATCCGGTGACTCTTCGGTCCCGAGCATCCCGGTTAATCGGGGTTCTACTGTATTTTATTCCGAGCTGTGCACTGCCCTTCATTAGCGCCGGGTCTGTTTGTCTATAGCCGATCTATACCGATTGTTCTGTCAATGATGAAGATTATGATACTGCTCAAACCAACAAGTCCCGTACCCAATATATGAAATTTGATATTGCCATAATACATCTATTACTTTTTCGATATTGCGATCGGCCACCAAAAGCGTAGAAAGTCTTTGACCAAATATATGGATTATGGGATAACGAATACCTCAACGATATTAACGGTGGGCGTACAAGAGAGTGAACGATAATACAAAAGCGTCGGCGGGGGGTTTCGAGCGAGAAATAATAGAAATCGAAAATGAACATTTTCCGTCGCTGCCCGAAATATTCAGCCGGAGGCGATGGATGTTGGTGAAACGGAGTGGCCACGGAGGCTCTTTAATGAGAGCTTATCGCGTTTGGGGGAAATATCGGAAAATGTTTTTCATGGCAGGAACAGTTCACCACAAACCTTCCAATCCATTTACCGACCATTGTCGACGACCGATCCTCATTCGATGAGCTTGTGCGCGCACGTTGGACCAGAAATTTACCGAACCGCGGAGTATACCAAACAACCGCGGAAGGGATTGAATTATCCATTCGTAAAACTTGCTAGTTCGTCGAAAGCATCCGAGATCGCATCGTCAATATATTATGATTAAAGAATATAAGTTAATTAAGCAGCAAAAAAGCGTACTTATGCCGTTCCGATCGGGATTGCGAGACGACGAAGATACTTGATTGTGCGTAACTTATGCGTACCGTTTGTGGCGGTCTAACATTACATATATGTAGACAATAGCGAATGATGGGTGAAGTTAGCGCAATGGTTAGCGCATTTAGGGTAAATGTGGGGAATATGTCCCGGTCCATATATAATTGATTTACGTGTTAATCGAGGTGGGCCATATTCAACATATTTTACCCTACTTGGGAATCAGCTAACCAGTGTTCGAATCCCGACAATCAATATATTTCTTTATTCCCGAGTACCTTGTAGGGCAAAAAGGAATTTATGCGTTTTACTGTGATCCGCCGACTCGGCGCCTTTTCGCAAGTGCCTACAAACGTCGGAACGGCAAAAAAAGACTTAACAGATTTTGGTGTACTAAACTTTACAGCCTGATCTATGTTTGTGACAATACGATTGTAAGCGGAGGTATGAACTCGCGGTAATAAACCATAATTAGAGAAATCTGGTTAAAAATTCGCGGTTACATATCGAAAAATTCCCACTCCTACGTACAATCGCAAATGATGCATCATACTTCACGCTGATGCCGAGATCGTCAATTTTCAATGCCCAATGAGAATTCCGGAATTGTTATTTATTTATAACCGTGGGTTTTTTTTTAACATTCAAATTTGGAGAACCCGTCACCTCATTGGCTACGAGCAATCCCCCGGATTCTCCGCATGTTCGTTACACGTTCTTACGTCATTTCCAATTACGGCGGTGGCAACGGCCTTTCGTCCCCCCTTTTTCAGATATATTTGAATATTACTTTCAACTATAAATAGCTGTCCGTATCTTCATTTATACGTGATCGACCAGAAATATCCAGAAGTCATAAATTCATTTCATATTATAGCAGGTGTTATGTTTAATAAGGTGTTAAAGCAGTTGTATCATATAAATTTAACCGGTATAACCCTTCTGAGATTCTCTCTCAATAAGTTAATGAATCCTGAGCTATATTACAAAGATGAGTTTCAAAATAGGAATATTGATGTGACGTTTACCGGAAAGAAGCGTGATTTATATTGATTAAGGCGTCGCGCAATGATTGGACTAAATCTCAGAGAAAGAAGTCGACCTGTTTTTTTATTACCTTTTATCGACTTTCCGCTGCTAAGCATCCATTACCGAATTCTTGAATCACCTTGTGAACAAATTCATTCACTATGGTAAACGATCGGGCAACCAAATCCACTTATGGTTGTGAGAGATACAACAATGTGGAGACACTCTTTAACACGGAAGATGCCAGAAATGAAGTTAAATAGGAGTTGCCTGACAAACGTCGGCTTGTATACCAATGTAATGTTACCTTAAATTTTATGCTTATAACCTCGAATTTCGTGTATCATCGACAATACACTATTCAAAACTTGCTCACAATTAATATATAAAATTATCGATGTTTTATGCATAAAACGGTTAAATCTAGCTCGTAGGTAGTGTTCATAAATCGGGCGTGCGTGCGTGCGTGCGTGCGTGCGTGCGTGCGTGCGTGCGTGCGTGCGTGCGTGCGTGCGTGCGTGCGTGCGTGCGTGCGTGCGTGCGTGCGTGTGCGTACGTGCGCAAAACACGTGTACAAAAGCTCGATTTCATATACCAATCATTTATTTTGATACATCCTTGCATATTAAGTTTAATTAATGTGCTTTTGTATAAAAACGTTATATAATGCCTATCAATTTTCCTACGAACATTTTTTACGGTATACAAAAGATTTTAATGAGATTGGCGCATTACCTTAAACTTCACGGGGTAGCTTCGGGTGTTTTCAAAGAGTTTGGTCCTTCGAGCTCCCCGAAACGAGCGCTTAATCGATTTGCCGTGGTACGTCGCTGAAAAACGATTGCACCATGTCAACTTCGCTTTACGATAGAAAATTGAGATGATGCAACTTCTCATCTAACTAATTGGATTATAACGCCAATCAATTAACGAGACATATTCCCCAATACTCGATAACAGCATAATTATCCATCATGATAGACTTAAAGACTGCTAAGCCGTCAATCAAAACAACCCTGAGTAAACAGAATTCTCGATTGCAACCCTTATAAGCTTATGGTCATCGCTTATTTTCATAAAGTAGCACAATAGGCACAGATTCTATATTGTGTCTCTGAGTCGTTCATCAGTACTGAAAAGTGTAACATTTTTTCCATCGCGGTTTATTGAAAAAAAAAAATCGTTTTCGCGATTGTATTAAATTGAAGGAAAAATTGAAGTCCGGAGGTTCGGGGACGCACGATTTGACGTCCAATATCCTGTGTACGCATGTGCGAGCCATAGAGGAAATGGGAGAAAAGCCGTGAACGGCGGAGGATTTTCCGGTGGACGATTTCCGCTCGGTCTGGAGCTCGCTATTCCGGATTCGGGGGGGGGGGGGGGGGGGGGCGTAGCAAGGAAATCCTTTTGGCAACAGTTCACGGTCCGTGGAATAGAGCAGTAGTGCCCGCGAGTGGCCGAGCTGTTCGACGGTGCGGCGAGCGCGTTAGGCACATGTAGTGCCGCCTACACCTATATCGATACCGAACCGCGTGTGCCGGGACCGAAGTAGCGGCGCAAGAGCGTGCTATCCACGAAAAGGGGGCGTTAATTAGCTTTCATTATAATCCCGATGGTTTCGGACCACATGCGCAGGCCAGGACGAGGTAGGTGAGTGCGTGAAGTGGTGGCGGTGGCTTAACGCCACGCGCGTTCCCTCGTTGCGTGCAGCTGCGGGGTTTACCTGTGTGTCCCTGCCGCTGCTTACCGCACGTATCTACAACCATCCAGCAACCCCTCTATATTGTATATCCTGTGCACTGTGTCGATTCTATCCTGTTATCATTCGCATTCTGTCCGACGTCCACATTCACTTATCCTATTTTACTCCCGCTCGCGCACTGCACCGGTTACAATTCCGTCACCGCTCCGAAGCCGCCCATGCGGAATACCTAATCGGGAATAGAAATCATTTTGTGAAATAATTATCGACGAGATACAATGACGAAACAACGGATGGTAACTTAATTTGATTGTTAAGTGAGAATTATGTTCTTTTTTTATCAATGTAGTCGGCAATCGTTGTATTATCAAGGTAGACTAACCACTCCGGCGTTTTCAGGGGCTCGAGTTTGTTAACCCACCGTGATATACTAACAGGACCAGTGCGTTTCTTCGGGCGGGAGAAGCAATTAAAATGAAAAACAGCAATATCAGAAGGGTAAGTCGTTGTGATATGGCCATGGTCTTTTTAACAACGAACATTTTAGGTTCAACATTTTTTGTTGTTACCAAGTCTAGAAACATCAAACTAAAATAATTCTCTCAGAACATTCGATGTTTTCGATGCGTGATTTAATTGTAGCTCTATAAATAAATATTGGCGATCGGCGGTCTCACCCGGACATTGCGGGTGACATGGCCACAGTAATAATGGTAGTCAATTAGGGCTAGAGAAGCATCGGGATCGCGCAAAACATGTCTTACTATATTTTATGCTGTCTAAATAAACTACAGAAAGACAGCAATCGCCTCCGTCAAATGTTTCAGTCGCCAAAGTAAAAAGAAAATGGTTTCACTGGCCATGTCAGTCATCCGGAAATTGCGGAGAAAATAGTCACGTGGTAATCTCGCTCGCAATAGCCGGGTGATATGGCCAGCACCTGCTATTGCGGGCAGTGGCCTATCACCACTAACGTGGTCATTTCGGGTGACATGGCCACCACTGACATGGCCATATCCTCCGAATAACAAGTAGCCATGTCTCCCGGAAAATGAGTTGCCATATCACCCTTTTTCTCGGAAAAATAGCCACTGCTTAAATTTAGAGAAGGGACGAAAAAATTAGGTTTAATACGCGCCAATATTTTCTTGAAAGATCCATCTATAGTGTGCAATGTTGATTTACTAGCAAAATTATAATTTAGTATGTCTCCAGAGCGCTGGAAATATAGCTCGAGAAATCTCTGGCTACCTCGAAATAGGGACTCACCGCTGGTACTGAACGTTGCACGTGCAATCTTAATTTTTTTGTGCAAACGCATTGTATCCACATATACTAAAAAGTGTGCAAATGGCGGCGCTAATAATTTGTTACGTTAAAAGATATTACGGGTGGCCATCTCACCCTGATTTACCCAACTTATGATGGCAATGGGATTTTAATCAGAGAACATAAGACTTAACCTGTGCAAGTACTGTTTACGGATCGTAATTGGATAAATTAAAATGAACCTATAAAATGTACCTTATATGCAAACATTACATTGATTATATAAAAAGTTCGTTAAAATTAGAAAGTCCATAATAAAAAATTCCTGCATAATTGGAAACCTCTGAAAGACAGGTAATAATTGACGGGTCTGCATAATCAAAGTTTGACTACAATCAGTGGAAAGCTCTTAAATACATGATGTTTCTTCGATTGCAGTGAAATTTAAACCGAGAATAATGGATACCAAGATTTCAACACCCCGAATATATTGGATCCAATCCCAGAACTTGGTTTCTATCTACATGTCAGTGGCGCATATTACGAACGTTCTAACAATAGCGTGAAGCGGACGAATGTGGCTCTGTCTATACATAATTGATTTCGGTGCTAATCGAACTGAATCCTATTCCCCGCTTGCACACAGAAAAAAAATCAATTGAGTCAACAAAATGCGTGCTTACGGATGGCGAAACAAATATTTGGTTGATCGAAGCGAAAACCTCGTTGATTAAATTAACAGGCCGTCTAATCGAATGTTTCTTTACTTACTACCCCAATTATTTCCTTCGATCAACAAAAAAATTGTTTCGCCACCCGTGAGCGTTTATTCTGTTGATTGAATCGATTTTTTTTTCCCAGTCCGTAGGCTACCAGATTGCTCTCGGTGCAGCGATATGCCTTCATTAAAATCAGAAGAACGTATTTTCGGCAGAGAAGGATACAAAATAACGCATTACGTGTTTTACCATGCCGAAGTATGGTAAAACACGGTAAAAAATACTTCCAATTCTGTACGAAATATTAAGACGTTATTCAGTAATATAATTTTTTTTTAATTCTATGCTCCGTCAATTATTTCATATCTTTATAAGCTTCCAAATTAAATGTTCACACTCGTTGCTGCAATAAATTGCGAATTGTATTTCTCACATCACCTTTAGATTAATTGTAACAAGAGCAGCCCGCATTGACCGCCAACCCGCATTGGCCGATCGCCCTTACTCGCTGTCGGGCGTAAGCTGTGTTGAGCAGTCGCCGGAGCGAAGGGGATGCCGCGACCGGGGCTGCCGCACGGCCGAAAATATTCAATTGGTCGTTGCCGCTTTATCCCTTAATTTGTTGGTTAACGGCCAATTAATGATAGTCCCCGTTATGCACATATCCTATACCTATACGATGCGTGCACATACGCGCAGGCACACATCGACATAACGCACTGGTATGGAGAGCTATCGGCGCTACTGTTGTGGCTGAATGCTGGTGGCTGGGCTAGAGTGACGTTTCGTTCGGCGTGAAAATATTACGCTCCGCTTGCCGTTGCACCCCGACTGACACCCCGGATTCCCCCCGCGTGAAATCATTTGTCGATTTATCCGGATCGATCGTCTTTGCAGCAAATTATCCAGAGCCAACTCACCTGCATGCTCGTACGCATACGGTATACAAAATTTCACTCGCTGGTATGTTATCCGCCCACACTTATACGAACCACCTCCCCCCCTCCCCCCCCCCACTCAGCCACCCCTTCGCAGCGAAGCTTTCCGCCTGTATTCTCTATACAATTTCACAGCCTAATAGCCATCAGTAAAATATACCTATACGCACAGATAACTGCATCGGCATATACCGTACAGCCCGTGCAGATGCAGCCCGTACCTCCGATATGGAATGGGTAAACGCGATCCAAACAGGCCGCTATTATTTTTGGTCCGTCCCCATGCGCTCGTGCCAGCCGAACCTACCATATCATGCGCCCCGGGACGGAGGACTTTGTACTTTATATACACTCTCGCGAATGGGACAGCGGTAAACTATTATTTATCCCCCGCAGCTTGGTATCGCCAAAACGAATATAATTGTTTATCCTATATTTTCTGTATTATCGAGCCGTGTGTGTATAGCGAGTGTGCACACACCGTATCTGTGTACCGACGTAATAATCGCGTGACTCGTGAGGCTCGGATGTACATACAGAGAACCCCCCTGATTCGCACGGTATATAACGTTGTATTTCATATAACAAGTATTATATGGAGCAGTTTAATCCACATCGGTGACTCGGGTGACGTCAGCTTAACACTTTGGTGACTCCCTATCTCACTCTCTTTCTCTCTCTCTCTCACTCTCTGTGAGAGACAGAGAGAGACTCCTTCCCGTAGCCGCGGGTCTTGAAAGCCCCACATCAAAATCGTAGCGAGGGTTCTGGACGACGGCATCGCTTCACCCTACTGGTTAACCGTTAGCCCTGTTTCTATACACTCTGACCCCCCCCCCCCCCCTGAGACCTGTAGCGTGGTCTTGGCCTTCGCTCATCCTCATCGTACGGCTATATCCAACATAGTATATGGGTACCTTAGAGATATCCGAACGACCGCCGCGCTAATAACGATAGACCATGGAGATTTATCGAGCGGACTGTACCGGCGCATCGAGAACCGTGGATAGGACCAGGAGCTGGAAATGGCGAGACAGAGATGTCGGCAATGAGAGGGGCAGAGAGAGACCGGCAGCCGGAGGCCAGGCGTGTGCCGCGAGGGGAATGCATTCAAGCATCCGACGATGTACCTCAGGGGCGCGCACGCCGTCGGGGGTTGATATACTCGTTAATGAAAATATACGCCTATATGCTCTCTCGTCGGTGATGCAGCCCTAGCCTCCAGGGTCTACGCTAGACTTTGCTGTATATGTATATACATGTAGACACTATAGTCTCGGGGCTTACCCGGAGCCCTGCTTATTTTACTGTACTGTAACCAGCCACGCTTCATTTACCATAATTCCGGGTAAATATTGTTTCCAACGCGTTTTTCTCGCACCCTGTCATCTCGCTGGCTCGGTTTATCCGTACGGAAGTGGAAAAGTTAATGAGCATGGCAGATGTACGCGAATCTTACAGCACGGGTGTGGAAGATTTTTATTGTTACCGACAAATTAAGGCGACATTATCGTACGATTCGTTGGTTTGGGGGATCGATGATCATCAATAAAATTGTTATTTCTGGTGGGATGAAATCTTTATTTCGTTTACTGTTGCACGAACCGTCGATAGATAGTCGATACTTAACCTACAACTCATGTATGGGGTACGAAAATACCCAGATACCCCAGGTATTCAAACTGCGCTCCTAAAATAGACATCGACATTATAAATTTGGGACCTCCACGATAATTTAGTACCATGATCTGACGATGTGCTGAGGCTGCTAGTAGCCTTAGTTAGTCGTTGGTTGTTGCACAGGACGCTAACGCAGCGCATTTGGGTTGCCAAAGTACCCCGGTAAGGAGTTTCCGTTAGTGTTTTATGGAAGTAAGTGATTGTTTTTTTTTTTTTTAACTATTGAATTTAAGTTACTAGGGGATATAACGTCGGCATTTCATTTTTTAATAACTTTTTTATCTTTTTTTATCATTTTTATATATTTTTATAATAATTATCATTAGGGTAAAAGTGGGGAATATGGCCCGGTCCATATATCATTAATTTACGTGTTAATCGAGGTGGCCATATTCACCACTTTTATCCTATTTTTAATTACCTACAATTTTGTTTGCGTTTTCATTGATTCTTTTCATGATACAAGTATTCGATTTTTCCTCATTTTCAAATGGCCAAATAAATAAACTTTTTGAACGAAAAACAATGGGACCATTTTTTTAAATAGCCTGATGTGTCCCCTGTAAAATATCGTTTAAAATTGGAAAATCGGAGCTTTTTTTTAATTACAATTTTGTTGACAAAAAGTGCGGTTTTTGCCAATTTTCGTTAGGTTTTGGACTTTAAGAGCATGTGAAACACGTTCTCAGCATGTCTCTGTCGCTCCGCCGAAAGCGCCGCTGATGCTATCTCGCTCGCACTCCACAGTGTTTCACATGCTCTTAAGGGAGATTTTTACCCCCTAAACTTTAATAAAATCAAATTTGCCGCACACCATTCTCTTCCTTATGAAAAAACGAAGAGATTCATGCACAGCAAAACCCATGTACTGCTCATAGGACCCTTGTACGTTGAAGAAACTACGTGGGGTACATATGTATCCTAGTCATGAGTTAGAAGGTAGAAAAAATGATACATGTTCTAGTTCTAGGGTCAAAATCGAAAATTTATTAATGTTGCAAGCCGTTAATAGTTTGCGTTATTACAATTTGAGTCAAAAGTTTTTATAGTTACATTGTAAAAGTGACCTGGTCTCTATATTTAAGATCTGTCTACATAGTTTCACCAAAATTTGTAAAAATAAAGCAGCCGCCTTCCGCCTCGTTAGTCGTATGAGCGCTGGTTCGTGTGACGGGAGACGGCAGTGATGCATCAAGTTTACAAAAATATCCGATCTTAAGTCGGCATCGCGGACGGTTTCCTAAATGAAGCTTCCCTGTCTTAATGAAAATAAAATACTTTGGTCAAGTTCTTGTAGTCAAAACCAAAACATTTTGGTGTAAAACGAGCGCGAAAGAGGCCAATCGCATAACTTATGGTAGTCAGGGATTGTCAACAGTTAAGAGTCGGGTGATTGGCTTTTACAATGCGAGCAGCCAATCATTTGGAAATATGGTGAAAATGTTGTTAAAAGTGCAAATACGAAATGTTCAATATTCGAGCCCGCAGCACTATACTCGGCATACAGCGAAATTTGTGATAAAATACATAAAACCCCCACGGAACTCAAATATATGCAAAACATATATTCGCAATACATATTGCATTCGACGATTTTATAGGTACAGTTAATATGTTAATCATATAGATTCTACTCTGTAAGTGTCGTGCAAATTTTTTACGTTCGATGAAAATTTAAAATTTGATCGATTTTTCATTTTAAAAATCCCTTTTTGAAATGAAAAATCCCCAATGCCTTTTTTATTTGATTTTTTAACTTCCTTTATTGTGTTTAGTGACACCATTTTAATAAAATCCAATGGACAGAAATAAATATCTCTCTTTTTTTTATGAAAAATCGATCTTAAACACAGCATAACTATTAAACAGGCGTCTCGCCCATCCAAACAAAAATATGAGACCATTCAACACACTTGACAGTATATTCTTGAATTTTTTAAGAAAAATCAAACATGACATATTGGCTGAAAAAAAATTTTAGTCTATTTTTCTAGAAATGGACTTTATTGCATTAAAAAAAATCTACAAAATTTTGTTTTCAAAAGTTCATTTAAAACTGCAACTTTTATGTCTTAAACGTTTTTTTACGGCTAATCGTTTTTAAGATATTGGGGTTTTAAAAAAAAGTTCAATTTTTCGATATCACAAAAAAAATTCGATCCAAAAATTCTGAAAAAATCACAAAAACCCCTTGTAAATAATCATGAAATGAGGTGAGATTACAACTTTTTGGAGAGGATCGAGTTTTTAACCGTTCGAAATCATATGGAATACCTCATATGAGAAGTATATCATTTGTATTGAACAAAATATATTTTCGCGTGAAAAGTTTGTTATTTTTAATACATTTTTCGCGTGCATATTTTTTCCGTGCGGCAAGTATGGGCCAGTTACGTATCACACGTTAGCAGGCGTTAGTTAATATTATCTCCAGCCGAACAGAAATATTTAACTCGTAAAATCAAAATCTGTTAGGAACACAAACTATATGCAATTTATCGGTTCGCCATACATTATTCATGGTTAGGGATTTATTGAATAAAAAATTTTTTTTTGCATCTGATGCTATCGACAATTTGTTATTCCTGCCGGTCTCATAATCCCCGATAATCAATAAGCAGTATCCATTGTTTTACACTTTGCACCATTATAAATTTAAGCCAATGAAGACTATTTACGCCACGTATATCCAAATTAAGGTTAAGGGAGCTATATCGCTTTAGGCTCATTTCGCATAAGTTCGAGAAAAATAAGAGAAAATTGCAAATACTTCTCGATGGTATAAAAATCTGAAGAAATGCATGCATACTAAAGGTACTGAAAAGACTAATTTTGCATAATAATAGTTCCAATATGTTATTAACAAATTATTTAAAAAATTAATTCTTTAACAAATTACCCGGCAACGAAACTTTTTTTTAATGAAAATGATTCGTTTATTTTTCTGAATACGTATGAATTTTTTCAGATTTCTCAATTAGCTTTGATTTTTTTATATGGAAAAAATGTGCGAAAAAATACAAAAATCAAAATTAATTGAAAAATCTATAAACAATTCATACATATTCAGAAAAATGAACGCATCATTTTCATTAAAAAAAGTTGGTTTGCCGAGTAATTTGTTAAACAATTAATTTTTTGATTAATTTGTTAATAACATTTTGAAACTGTTATTATACAAAATTAATCTTTCCAGTATCTTCAATATGCTTGATTTTTAAAGATTTTTATACCATCAAGAAGTGTTTGCAATTCCATCTCATTTCTCTGAAACTTATGCGAAGTGAATACTATTCGCACGGACTACTGTAACGCGGAGGCTCGGTTGATCAATAATAATATAAGCGAGGTTCTACTGTAGTCACTTTTTTGAGTGAAGAGAGACTATTTGTTTATGGTTCTCTCCGAGCGCGAGCCAATTACTTCAAGGCGTTAGCCCTTTACTCGGGGACGGAGACCTGGCTGTGCTGTCGTGGATATATGTATGAAGACGCGCGCAGGTAGAGCCTTTGAGAGATTGTCAGATGGCTCGAATGCATACAAACAAATGTTGAGACAGTGGTTCGGTTTTTAGAGCACTCCCGGTAGTACATTAGATGATGGTTCGTCGTAAAGTTCAAAGGGTTCAACAGAATTGAGCAGAACTTGCGTGGTTGAACTAGATCGGAGAACTCTGCGGCAGAGGCTGGAAATTTAGTAGCATGGAGCCTCGCTGGCTCTATGTAGATAGTGGTGATGCTGTTGGTTCAATGGTTAAAGAATTCCTGATTCGATACAAAAACTATCCCAGCACTATGCTCCTAATGCTACAGAAGGAGTTAAGGGAAGACGTTGACGATAATAGATGTTTTTCTGGAAAACAATTGACACAATTGATAGAATGAAAGGTTTAGTGCTGGTAAGAAATATTTAGTAGGCATTTTCAAAATATTTGAGTAAATATTCTTTCAGATGGCAATTTATGGGATGAAAGATTAATTCTACAAGAGGAAATTAATATTTACAAAAAAAAGAATTTATGTAACGGGTGCATGGCAAACAAGTATTTGTTTGAATTAAATAAATAGTACACAGAGAAAAAAAATCAGTAGAGTCAACAAAATGTGCATGTACAGGTGGCGAATCACATGTGCGGTTAATCGAAAGGAATACCTCGTTGACCAAACTAACAGGCCGTCGAATCGATTGTTTCTTTACTTACTACGACAATTATTTCGTTCGGACAACCAAAAATATGTTTCGCCATCCGTAAGCGTTCATTTTGTTGACGCAATCAATTTTTTTCTCAATGTAGTATCAGTAGGCAAAAGTACCCATCCTCGGACGCGTCAGTGTTCGGACAATAACCTGAATTAGCACCATATTATTAATATAATTGACGAAACACAAAAATTAGGGTTGAATTTATTTCTATGATTGTTAATCATTTAATATTAATAAAATATCTGCGTCCTTCTTGAATACATAATAATTGAATTAACGAACAATATTGACAAGCTCGCGTCACTCATGTCATGGATGCACTTTTCTAAAGCAAAGAACTTAAACATTACGATTGTACAGTATCGACTTATTTTTTCTGTTTTTCAAAATTTGCCTACGATCGATCGATTCGGAAATATAAAAGCTATGCGATACTGATAGGTACACTGAGAAAAAAAATTGGTTGGATTAACCAAAAGTCGCGGTGACATACGTTCAAAGCTGTTATTTGTTTGATACAAATAAAGCATTGTTTTGTTAAACGGTAATTTACTTCAATTTATTCAAAATTTGTCAATTGAAATGAACATTTTTGTTACACCAACCGAATACACCTTTGAACGTATGTCACCGCGCATTTGCTTAATTCAACCAATTCTTTTCCTCAGTGTATACCTATCAATTAGCATTCGATAAGGTTTTACACGATAATTCTTGTAAATTCATTCTACGTTTGTCCCATGACCATACCTTGCGACCGATCACTCGTGCGTGCGCATTCCGCTATCTAGACCCATTCACCGGACACTGAGCGTTGCTTGTTTACGTAATCCATTATAATTACAATGACGTCGTATTATCATTGTGGTTTTAAATGCGATCAATATCAATGAGTCTAATAATGGATGATTACATATATTGTATTATATTTAAATAATCCTATTAAAAAATGTCATTATTAATCGCAGATGTGATTAAATTTTGAGGTTATCGATTCTGTTTTTTTTCCACATACACTACACTAATGAAGGCACGTTAATGATATTTTGTTTATTTATTTATTGTTTTTACAAATATGTATACAGAAGACACATTTACTTAACTTTCGTAATGGTGTACAGTAGGGCCGCGCTTATCCGACCTTCGATTATCCGAGCCTCCGTGTTATTCGCGGTGTCCCTAGTGGAACTGGTGCAACCACGGATTCGGGGTTGCATCGTAGTCGCAGTCGCACTAGGGTTGAGTAGACATGCATCCACGAGTTGCAGTGACTATG
>JAPYZC010004362.1:0-10421 GCA_030522665.1 Ichneumoninae sp. A BG-2022a
TATATATATATATATATACATACATACAAATATCTATATGTCGGAAGGATAATGAACACGAGACAAAAAAAGGTTCGTGACAGTGGTAAAGGTAAAAATTGCGAAATGTCCACGGCAGGCATTTTCCGCGTTGTCTGAAAGAACGAGCGCATCGCACATTTGATAATCGGTCCTGCAGCCATTGTAATTTCTCAAAAGTTTTTTGTGCGACCGCAGCAGAGTGAGGTCGGCTTCCGAGGAGCCTTCTGCCGAAGGGTACAATGAGAAGAAAACCGAAGGGAATCGTGGTATGCGCCGTGGCTCCGGCGAAACGTTCGATAAAGTTAGGCTCGACGGAAACTATTGGCAGATGAGAGAAACCAGGCCTGAAGAATGGCTCCGCGAAAGATCGCGTCGATCATTACCCTTACTCAATGCACGGGATATAATATAACACTGTAAAAAAAATTGTAAATCTGATGTACCGAACTGGAAGTTTTTATGCAAAAATTAGTACATTAAATTTAATGTATAATCGTTGTCTGAAAGAACGAGCGCATCGCACATTTGATAATCGGTCCTGTAGCCATCGTAACTTCTCAAAGGTTTTTTGTGCGACCGCAGCAGGGTGAGGTCGGCTTCCGAGGGACCTTCAGCCGATGGGTACATGAGAGGAAAACCAGAGGGAATCGTGGTATGCGCCGCGACTCCGGCGAAACGTTCGATAACGTTAGGCTCGACGAAAGCTATCGACGAAAAGAATGGCTCCGCGAAAGATCGCGTCGATCATTACTCTTACTCAATGCACGGGATATAGTATAACAGTAAAAAAATTGTGAACTTAATGTCCCGAACTGGAAGTTTTTATGCTGAAATTATCACATTACATTTAATGTGCAAATATTATGTACAATTACAGTAGTTTTAAAGTAATTTTCAAATACATTTAGTACTATTAAATTACTTTTATTAAAAATACCACTTTTTATTATTTTTTATTTACCGTACATTCATTTTACACAACATTTGTATATTAAATTTAATATACTTGGTTATGCATAAAAGCTTCCAATACAAGTACATTAATTTCGATGCAGACATTTTTTACAGTGTATACGACACGGCCCCGGCGAAACGTTCGATAAGGTTGGGCTCGACAGAAACTGTCGACGAAAAGAATAGCTCCGCGAAAGATCGCGTTGATCATTACTCTTACTCAATGCACGGGATATAGTATAACACTGTAAAAAAAATTATGAATGTAATTTCCCGAACTGAAAGTTTTTATGCAAAAATTAGTACATTAAATTTAATGTATAATTGTTGTCTGAAAGAACGAGCGTGTCGCTCATTTGATAATCGGTCCTGCAGCCATCGTAATTTCCCAAATGTTTTTTGTGAGACCGCAGCAGGGTGAGGTCGGTTTACGAGGGACCTTCAGCCGAAGGGTACAATGAGAGGAAAACCGGAGGGAATCGTAGTATGCGTCGTGGCTCCGGCGAAACGTTCGATAACGTTAGGCTCGACGGAAACTATTGGCAGACGAGAGAAACCGGGCCTGAAGAATGGCTCCGCGAAAGATCGCGTCGATCATTACTCTTACTCAATGCATATAGATATGATATAACACTGTAAAAAAATTGTAAATCTGATGTACCGGTCTGGAAATTTCTGTGCAAAAATTGATACACTAAATTTAATGTACAATTTTCATGAAAAACTAAAATACTTTCATAGTAAATGAAAGTAAATTCTTACAAATAAAGTGTTCCTAAAATGTTTAATACACTGAACATTCATTTTTTTCATCACAATTATACATGAAATTCATTATGCAAGTTCTTGCATAAAAACTTCCAGTCCAGTACTTTAAATTTCATATGAAGTTTGTTAACAGTGAAGGACAGTGTACCGCGTTTCTTGAACAAGCTGTGTGTCGCTGCTCCAAGTTTTTATCGTACATGTACCTACACATCTATATGTCGCGAGCATAATGAACACGAGGTCGAAAAATAGCCTCGCGATAGCGGAAAAAGGTAAAAATGGCAAAACGTCCCCGAAACGCATTTTCCGCGCTGTCTGAAAGGACGAGCGCGTCGCTCATTTGATCTTCAATCCTGCAGCCATCGTAATTTCTCAATGGTTTTTTATGCGACCGCAGCAGGGTGAGGTCAGCTTCCGGGAGGCTTTCAGCCGGAGGGTACAATGAGTGGAAAACCGGAGGGAATCGTAGCGTGCGCCGTGGCTCCGGCGAAACGTTCGATAACGTCAGGCTCGACGGGAAACTATTGGAAGACGAGAGAAACCCGGGCCGGAAGAATGGTCCCGCAAAAGATCGCGTCGACGATTACACAAAGGAACGGCGTATTATAATAATCCTCGGAATGGCCCGTCCCCGACGTAGCGACACCATCAGTCAGCAGCGGTGCCTTATTGCCGTTGGTGTGGGACTGCGCGCGGCTGTACGCAGGGAGGACCGAGTGCAACTCTCTCCGAGTGAAATATATCGACGAGAACGTGCCGCATTGATTGGAAGCCGAGTTGGTCTCTCGCGATTCATGAATCGCGATAACGGTGAAACGGAGAGCGAGGGAGAACGGAAAGCGGCATAAAAGAGAAGAAGGAAGAAGACGAGTGAGAGTGTGAAAGGACAAAAAGGCACGTGTGGGTGGCATAGATATTGAATTCGACAAATTGAAGCTTTTTCATTTGGGTACACTTTTCCCGCGACGCCCACATTTCCGCCTGCCTGCCTGCCTCGTCTGCTACGCATCGGATTTTTTCATTATTTCTTCATTATTCTTCATTATACGCATTAACGGGGGAAAAGAATGTTTGTTTCGTTGATCTGTCTGTCTCGGGCTTTGACGATGAGCGATAAATCAAATTTTCTATAATTAGCGTCCATAGCGGAATACACGAGGACGCGGTGTACGTCGTGATGAAAATCCATTTCGACGCTTTCGCGTCTATTTAATATCGTCGTTAAATACTCGATTACGCGCCGTCGGCGGTATATTGAATTTCAGACTCAAGTTAATATTTTCATTTTCGTTTTATACGTTTTATACAATGATAAAACCGAGGGATGTTTAAATCTCCATAATATACAACGGCACCATAATATATCACAAATACTAACGGATAACAACCGTGCCCGATTTAAAAGAAGCTCACGACTCTAACTGTTGGAACAACTTCTATCGTCCCTACACTAGACTTTGGGCAGAGGTCCGTATTCGGTTGTAGATGTTACTCGGTAAAGATGTAGCGTTCTCGTCTATTTAAGGTAGTACTAGCGGACAGAGTTCAGAGAGGATTGAGAGAGGAATTGCGAACACTTCTCGATAAGATAAAAATCTGAAAAAAAATCAACCATATGGAAGGTACTGAAAAGATTAATTTTGCATAATAATAATTCCAAAATGTTATTAACAAGCTAACGAAAAAAAATTTCCCAACAAATCACCCGGAACATAACTTTTTTTTTATGAAAACGATTTGTTAATTTTTCTGAATACGTATGAATTGTTTTAGAATTTCTTGTAATTTTTTAAGATCGCGTGTTTAGTTAATAAAAAAAAGTCATTTTCAAAAATTACACAAAATTCTGAAAAAATTCGTACGTATTCAAAAAGATTAACAAGTCGTTTTTATATGAACGAAAAGTTAAGTTGACGCGGGATTTGTTCAAAATTTTGTTTTCATTAGTTTGATAATAACATTTTGGAATTATTATTATGCATAATCAATCTTTTCAGTACCTTCCATGTGCTTGATTTTTTCAGATTTTTATCCCGTCGAGAAGTGTTCGCAATTCTCTCTGAACTCACGTGGGCTCAGGCTGTCCGCTGGTACTACATTAATATCGCCGTTAAATATTCGATTGCGCGCCATCAACGGCACATTGAATTCCAGCCTCAAGTTAATATTTTCATTTTCATTTTACGATGATAAAAGTGAGAGATGTTTAAATCTTCACAATATACAACTGCACCGAAACACGAATACTAATGGATAACAACTTTGCCCGATTTGAAAGAAGCTCACGACTCTAACTGTTGGAACAACATCTTATATCGTCCCCACACTGGAGTTTGGGCAGAGGTTCAGATTCGTTATGATATGGACTTGTTACTTTGCAAAGATGGTAAGTGTTACCGAAAACCCAGTAAACATCTGAGAATGTTCGTCGGAGAAGATGTAAAATTCATGACAAAAAGGTACCCGTTTGAGCTCGGTACGTACACACGGAAGGAATGAGGAGGCGAAGTACCGAAAGGACCTGATTGAACCGGAATTCATTTCTTCGATCCCCGTGCGGGTTGGAGCTTTTCATATCGCTCGAACGGCCGAGAGGGTCCCCATCGCAACGATAACGTGGCCGAGGAAATTCCGAGGGTTTCTTGGAAGCGTGTAAGGCCAGCGAGAGGAGAATGAGGGTCGGAAGAGAAGGAAGAGACAAGACCGTCGGGAAGCCAAGGGTGGATTTTGGTGTCGGGATTTTACGACATTTTGAGAGCTCTCTATTAAAGCGATTCAGGGATGGCGACGTATCCGACGTAACCGTGCCGGGCTAACGCCTCTGGCTGGTCGCTCCCTCTTATTTTTACTTTCTCTCTTCGTACAGTAGCTCCCATGCTGTTCCGGCCGAGCTACTCGCCACCCCGGCTATACATTGACCGCCAGGAAACAGAAGGGCAGAAAACCCCATGTCGAAGCGCGAGGGTTAGGACCTTCCGGTTGAATAAGGAAGGAGCGTTCCGTGGATAGCCAGTGGGTTACGGCTTTTAAAATAAATCGGTTCTTACAGCAGTTATGGATGATCTTGAATCCACGAGGCGACAGTCCAATGCGTCAGCAGGGCTGTCGCCATGGGGTCACGACAATATACGTCGACGCACCTGCTATACGGGACGACGCCCCAGATATTAGGAATAAATTGGGAGGAAGAGCGAGCAAGAATCAACGCAACGCATGACTCGATTGCAAGGTTCAATTTCATCAAAGGACCAAGACAGAATCTCGATTATTCGAGCCTCTGTTATGTGAACCCTCCATTATTCGAACTGCCACTGACTGTATACGAATTTCAATTTTCCGAACCATAGCGCGAAATTTAGATGTAATTTGATCGTCGAGTGCAACTTTGTTGCAAGTGCGATCAAGCTTCTATCGCGTGTCTATAAGGTGAAGCTACCAATGCTCGGACGGTTAAGAGCATCCTCAGATTCCAGTAAATATTAATAGATCAAGAACTACTTTTTTGTCAAGTTGATAGTCAAGCCGATGTCAAGCTGATAGTTTCTAGTTTCCAAGACAAATCGATTAATTACAAAAAGATACATATTTTTTAATTACGCAAATAAATAACAAAAGAGTCCAAATGTACCAGTCTACGGACGCGGTTTTTCGACACGACCCTATATTTCGGACAATCATAGATTTCAAGAATTCTGATGAACAGACTCCAGTAGTTCATATTGAGAGCTTGTGAAATACCGGGGTCGGTAATAAAAACTTCAATCAAGTTTTCTAAACCGGGCGGGTGTTCACAGTCAAAAGAAAAGTCTCATCGGGGGGCTGGCGTGATATCCGCTTTCGATGAGACCTTTCTTTTGTCCGTCACTGCCGGGATCCGTGAAAAAACTTAATTATAGTATTCTGTTTACGTTAACTGAAAGAATTTCTTTGCCATTTTTTAATTACATTAATGAACAAATGATATTTATGCGAAAGACTACTGAAGATAAGCTACATAGAAATCTGACTAAACTACCTCAAACCTCGGACCAATAGTCGGATCTCGAATTGTCCGACTATTGGTCCACCAATATAAGTGCTTGCACCAATTTCCGGGCACTATATCGTTCGTCTTTTGAGAAAAGGCAACAATAGAAAATAATCTAATTCATTCGCATAATCGAGGTTCTCTTGTAGCGCTATTTTACCGACCGCCAATTTCAATTTCAATGAACAACAATATGGACGATTATTTAACATCCAGCGTATCGCAATCTGGGTAGGTGCTGTCAATTCGATGGGTACTGAGACGACAATCGGATTCCTGTCCGGCCCGTTGGGCAAGGAAACCTGCCATCGCGACCGTTCCGGCATTCGAGTGCTCCTGACAACTTGGTTGTCCTGAGACGTGGGGTTGACGACGGTGTCTGGAAATAATTTACCCTAGCATCTTGAAGTAGAGGTCGCAGCAGTTTCCGTCACTGCGCGGAAATACCGAATTTATAATTACATGACCGGTCCTAATTTCACTCATGCCAAAGAATTTTTGTTATTTCACTTCTACTTTCAATTCTTACAATCGCATACGATATTTGAACAACGATGGCAAGGCTGTCAAGGTGACATGTTATCGAATTGAAAGTAGAATTGAAATAACAATTTCTTTCTTTGGCAGCACGCAAGCGAATTTTACTTGAGTGACGGATATTTTAGTTAAGTGTTGACTCGTTTAGCTCCGAGGAAGCTGATGACCCCCGAGCGTTACAGATTAATCAAACCGGCTGAAGCGTGGTATTTAGAAAATAAATACCCCCGGCGTCGCCGCGTCAAGGGACGCGACTCGCGAGCGGAAAAGCGACGGTGCATCGCGTATAATAGTTGTGATGCCACTGCGACTACTAATACCGGACCATCTTCCGTGGGCCAGAGCGTGCAGGGGGCAATGGTTGCGACTATGAGCACAGCAGCGGCATCGAGGGATATAATCGTAAATCAAGAGGGAAGCTCATTTTGCCCAGGGAACACAATAGTCCCCGGCGATACTAGGCCACGAAACGAGCCTCGCCGTGGCCGTTTTATCGTGGCACGATTTACGGTTTGTACACCCCACGTCCGCTCGTCCGTTTGTGTTGTGTGAACCCTCCGCTCGCGAACAGGACACACCCAAGCGCATCCCCCGTTGCACCCATCGTCCGGAGGTCCAGTTTCGCGATTCACTCGCGTCGCCCCACCAGATTGGACACGCGCTCTTTTACGTCACGTGTACTATTTCTATTTCTAATGTTACGTACGTATTGTGGGGCTACTGCGAGGGTAGCTGTGCGGCAATAATTCAAAGCCCTCGGTCTGCGTCCAAACGACCCCCCAATTGGTCATCAAATTCTTACCTGAAACAGATAATAAAAACGCAATCGTTAGAAACCGTGATGCATACACTCAAAAAAAAATTCGCTTGCGGGCTGCCGAAGAAAAAAAATGTTTGTTTCAATTCTACTTTCAATTCTCACAACGACAGTAAGACTGTCAAGGTGACATGTTATCGTTTCAATCCGGTATGAAATTGTACGAACTCAGAGTAGAATTGAAACAACTTTTTTACTTCTTTGGCATCCCGCAAGCAAATTATACTTGAATCAATAATATTTTTTTTCTGTGTAGTCGTCGAGTTCTATGAATAAGAAAATGCGAACTTCCGGACGACTCATCGAAATGAGTGATTCAACAGTCTTAAGATTCTCGCGTATATTACGTTCGTGAATTTCATTCAAAGTGTCACGTAATTGGATCTGATGTCACTGGCGGAAATGCATAAGGATATTTGTTGAGAATGACAAATGCGATAAGACACGAAGTGGTTGCTTCGCAATCGAGGCGTGCAATGATAATGCGCAAGGCTGTCGGCGGATGATCACGTTTGTGCGATCGAAGAGAGTAACCTACAGCGTATCTGCCGTCAATGCACAATAATCTGGATGGTGTGTCGATCGAGCGGTGAGTCACGGATAATGAGTTCTGACTCACGAGCGACGCGACGCGTTTGTGACGGTGCGCTGAAATCTTCGGTTGAAATCGCGGCGCTGCACTGTTTACGGTTGACGATGAGAGTCGGTGGACAGACCGATCGATTGATTTGTCGTCGCGAGGTCGATCGAATTATCGGCTCGACCGGCCAAGCGACGCAACTTTGACGCCTGCATAGTTTATGTTCGCTCTCAACGAGATAACCTTTGAAACGCAACAACATTTTATTGTCACTGTGCGTTTTTTTTTTTTTTGGTAATTGTTTATAACTGTACCATTTTACCATTTGGTACAATACCAGACAGAAATGGGGAAACGCGTTTTTTTGTATTCTAGGACATGTGAAAAATATCTCTAGACATTAATCCGACAGTTTAAATTGTTTTGTATTGCAATAACCTTTGAAAAGCAACAACATTTTTATTGTCATTTACCAATTTTTTTCTGTAATTATTCATAATTTTACCGTTTTACCATTTGTTCATAATTTTTTTCACAATTAAGGTGAAGTAAAAGACAAATGGGAAATGCTTGTTTTGTATTCTAGGACATGTGAGACATATCCGCAGACAAAAATTTGCTAATTCAATTTGTTTCTGATTGCACCACTTTCTCTCCATACGTGCTTCGTATGTGATGAGAAAGCAAAAAGAAGTAAGAGCGCAAGGAGTACCATGAATGTCGGCAGATTGAGATAGCGATTGGTGAGTGGTCGAGAAGTTGATTTCGTTGGTATCTCAATTCCGGGCGAGCTCATCTTTCATCTCGACGAGAGGGGGGGAGAGACGAATGTATAAGAGGCAGTACGGTGAAAGGGTCCAGCAGCGACGTACGCTGGCAGGCCTGGAAGGGATGCTGCAAGGTCTCGCAGTGGAGTTCTTTGTCAATTTTGCTACCTAGGACCCCTCGCGGGCAGCTCGTTCGCCGTTTTTGCCGGAAGCCTGCCGGTAGTCTAGCTCTCGCACTACCGACCACGCTCCGACTAAGAGAGATTAATGGTCGAGAGGCAAGGAAGAACGCGAGATGGAGAGAACTCGTCCCTTTTTCCGTCAGCCAACGCTCGGGTTGTAGATCTCGCGCACGGTTCTCAACGCGAAAGCGCCTCAAGGCGTCCGACGTCGAATTAGAATTTAATTCCCGACCACTGGGGCTAGCCTGGTGTATAGGTGCGAAACGACTCAAACCTCGGCACTATTTTATCCTTTCTCGTGATTTCACCATTATTCCTATCTCTTACTGCGGCCACAAGCACATTTTTCTTTTTTTCTTCCCCATCGCTGTCCTTATCGCGCCGTTCTTCCGCACTTCCGTTCTCCACCCCTCTTCGCTGTCGATTTTTCCAATCTCTCCACAGAACCGCATGGAATATCCCAACGTTCTTGGTACAAAAAAAAGGGAGTCGCGGCGGAAACGCGAGCTTCGCAATGCGCGAATTTTCCAGTCACAAAGCGTCGAAACCGAACACGTGTAACAGTGTGAAAGAGATTGAGGGAGGGAGAAAAACGTTGAGTGGGAGGGGGAGAGAGAGAGACGGAGTGCCTGCCGCTAGGAAATTAATTGCGTTACGTAATCGCGCGTCAGCCTCGCTGAGCACACACAAGCGTCGGATCCGAGGCAGGAAACGCAGCTGGCTGGCAGCGCGTATGTAAATACACGCATTGCTATATGTACCCATCCGCCTGGCACACATAGTGGCATGCGAAGATCTATAACGTAGTATAATAACCATACGTAACTCTTGGTAGAAGGCGCGCTCAACTCGACTCACGATTACGTGTTCTCTCGGTACCCACCCACTATCGCGTGTTTTACCTCGTTTTCCTTTGCATTTTCAACGGGGAACGACCCAATTTACGACACACGGCTCGTTTACAACAGTATTAACCGACAAGGGAAAGTTTTTTTTTTTCACTCGCCGATCTGCCAAACGACAATGTAAAAAATCATGTCGTACATCGTACTTTGTGACAATCTTTGTAGGAGATCGATTTCGGTACGTCCGATCTTTGACGATCAACGATCACCGATCTCTGTACGAGATCCATGCTTTCACACGTTACTAGCATAATATTATCGTAACAGTTAATGCTCAAGTTTCATGGCTATTATCCATAGCACTTACATCCCTCTTACATCGTTCTGTACTTTACTAGCTTCGCTTGCTCCATATTGCAGCGGGTTTCCTGTCTGTCTTTTATCCGCTTCTTATTACGATCTTGCGCTTGAAACTGTGCGCTTGATACGACGCATAGAGTAAAAGTGGTGAATACGGCCCACCTCGATTAACACGTAAATCAATGATGTTTAGACCGGGCCATATTCCCCACTTTTACCCTACGCTGTAACACACTCTGTTCTACTGCCTCAGACTAAGAAAAATCTACTATAACCTTCCGAACTGCAATGGTACTTAGGGGATTTATCCCAGTACCAATAAAATTTCTATCTATACACTGTAAACAAAATTTGTTTGAAAATTAATGAACGGTATTGGAAGCTTTTTTACATAAACAGTTTCTGAAATTTCAAACACATGTGTGTTGCAATTTTACAGTAAAATATGTAATTTTATTGAAAACGTTTGCAAATTCCAGGCAAAAGATTTCTAATTTTAATATCTCGTACTTTTATTTTACAATAAAGGTGCATTAATCTTCGATTACTGTAAGTAATTTAAG
>JAPYZC010004363.1:0-13786 GCA_030522665.1 Ichneumoninae sp. A BG-2022a
TAGAAACTATCAGCTTCATATTGGTTTCGGTTATTTCAAGAAAAAAAATGTTCTTGATAAATTAATAACTGCTGGAATCTTAGGCTGCTCTTAACCGTCTGATCATTGGTACCTTTACCTTATCCCGTTTTGCCCCCCTGTGCCATTTTGCCCCGCTCTCCCCTATATTTACGCCGGCGTAGGGTTGCCTCGAGTATCTGCTTGCCGCTCCCGAGGCCTATGCTAACACTTCACGCCTCCCTTTTACGTATTACCACCCTCTTCGCTCCCATGTACAACCCCGCTATGTGCAAGAACGCCGAACGGGTACACTCGAGAACTTTCGTACGAACAACTTGCTCCGACTGACTCATAAAGTCAGCGCTGGCGTTGCGCGACGCGAGTGCGAGTTTCTGTACGGCGAGCTTGCACGATCTCTCTCGGTCTCCCCGAAGACTCTCCCTTGCTCGGCTCGGCGCAAGTGTACGACCCGTCGTCGCTTCCAGACTACGTCGCCTTCTCGCCTCTCGCTCCTCGTCGCGCTGTGTCGCCCAAAATGAAAAAAGTTACAAGGCTCGCGACGATAGAGACTCCACCGAATGTGGCCACTGAGACCCGCTTGGGCGAAAAAAGGGACTGTCAAGAGCGGTTTTTGAGGGAAGTGGGAAGACCTTTTTTTTAACGATGATCAGACGCTACTCCTTTTTGAATATTTTCTCTTTGAGCTTTCGACACAATTTTCGAAAACTCGGTTATATATTTTATATTTTTTAAAAATATTTTATATTTTAAGTAGTACATTACGATACTAGTGCGAAAAAGTTTTTTGTGACGAGTGTGAGTCTGCAGTCCGAGCCGTTTTTCGCATGCGTGCACTGTAAAAAATATTATCAAATTTACAACACGTTTAATATACAAAATTATATGAAATATACAACCCGAGTATATGAAATTAGAATTCATATACATTGTATTTGAATTTTTATAATTTCATCTTAAATGCAATACCTGTATATTATAATTACCGGTGATGGCAATGAAAATTAAGACATTCGTATGTGAAAATGATGTTATTATTACAAATATTATACAAATAATATTGTTTTTAATATATCGGTAACGCAATATTCTTACATAAGTGTCAATGAAATTTCATATACTATATATGCATAAAACTTCATATACATTTATGAATTTTCAAACAGACATTTTTTACAGTGTATCGTACAAAATGTTGTTTTTGCAAGGTGCGAAAAGCGTAATTTTCCCACCGAGTGACATAACAGTTATTTGTATGGTAAGCGCGTAGGAAGAGATTTCTTGATGAGTGTGAAAATGCCACACGACCCGAAGGCAACCGCGGCGTTCATACGAGTCAGAACTCTCCATGCCATTCACATAATTTTTCCTAACAAATTAACGAAAATCGCCCCTTCCGTTCCCCCGAAGTGTGCGTAAAAAGGCACTTTTCCGCACTAGTGCGAGAAAAAACACCATATAGCGTTTGTACGCATGCGCAGTATTTTTCCTGACCGCGATGCGAAAAAGTGTCTTTCTGCGCAACTTCACAGAAAATGAAAAGCGAGATTTTTCCATGCATGCGTTAAGAAAATGATATTTAAATGAACATTGTACATACATATATTTCCAAAGGCGTCAAAAGTTTTAGTTCCGTGTCCCGCCTTGCCCGTCGAAGGGTTAATTATTGATGAAGTTTGTACACGAAGGCAACTGCGGCGTTCATACGAGTCAGAACTCTCCATGCCATTCACATAATTTTTCCTAACAAATTAACGAAAATCGCCCCTTCCGTTCCCACGAAGTGTGCGTAAAAAGGCACTTTTCCGCACTAGTGCGAGAAAAAACACCATATAGCGTTTGTACGCATGCGCAGTGTTTTTCCTGACCGCGATGCGAAAAAGTGTCTTTCTGCGCGACTTCACAGAAAATGAAAAGCGAGATTTTTCCATGCATGCGTTAAGAAAATGATATTTAAATGAACATTGTACATACATATATTTCCGAAGGCGTCAAAAGTTTTAGTTCCGTGTCCCGACTTGCCCGTCGAAGGGTTAATTATTGACGAAGTTTGTACACGGAGTCTTCCCCCGAGTTCGCCTGGGAGTGTGATAATTATTTCGTTTGGGGGGCGGATGAATATTAATCTGGGCGAGGTGCAGGTAAACGCGCGGGGAGTCCCGGAGTGCGGCTCTTCAATTAATACATAATTCAATTCGTCGGCTCTTCGCGAATATACAATTACATTATGCGTTTATGAATACATAATAAGTGAGTCGACGAGTCTATTTTCGCGCGTACCTCGGTGGGAACCCAGGGGGAGTCTGTCGGAGCGCGGGTCCCGAGGGGAATAATATCTTGCGCACGGAGGAGCGGAGAAGAAAGTCGGGAGTCGCGAAACTTTGTCAAGTAGCTGCGGCCTGTCGGAAGGATAACGCTTCCACGTACCGCTGTAACTTTGTCCCGCTGTTTTCTTTCCCCGCACCGAGTATATATGCACGGCTCGCGAATGCAGCGGAGACAAGTTCCCGGCGACAATACAACGCGCGAGGCTTACAGCCGGGTCGCGAGGCGGGCGTCGCTGGTGGAGTGGGACGGCGTGATCGGACGGAGAATGATATCGCACTGCGTTGCGTTTTGGCACGGAAGTAGTCCGGGTGACAGCGAGACCGGGGGGTGAAAAGCGATAGGAGAGTTTCGCGGAGAAAATTTCAATATTCATAAATTATCGAGAGGTTCTCTCAGCCGGGGTGATTCTCAAGGCTTTGAGGGGCATTTTCAGGACCTCGCGGCCTCTTCCGCTTCCACTACGGTGCATCTGCTTCCGTTCAACGGGGTTCTCGGGAACTTGCGTATCGGACGATAAATATTTGGACTCTCAGCCTCGGTTTTCGGGAAGTCTAAACCGTGTTGAGGCGACAATGGGCGGGACGATAAATTCAGGGGGGGATGTGTGCTCGATGAGACTATGACAATATAGAGAAACGGTTGTGTTTTTGAGCAGGGGAGACCGGGGCGAGATGGACCCTTAAGCAAATAATGCGGTTGGAACGCTGCCGAAAACGTAGTTTATTGTTTGTGGTCCAACAATGATATTTTTGGTTTTAAAGCGTTTTTGAAAAAAAAAAAAATGTCTGGGGCGGGACGGGCTACCCTTAAATTATTCACTTTTTTTACCCCTGCCTGTACTAGGGCTACAAAATCTTGTCCGGCTAATGGATTTTTTTGTTTGCCCGGTCAAGCCGTCTTAGCCGGCTAAAATATTTTAGCTGGCCAAGTGCATAAAATCGTGAATAATTTTGTGCATAAAATCGAGCCCCTTAATGTAGCACTGTACTTTAGGTCAAAAAGGCTGCCGGATTCATGTTCAGCGGGCGAAAATACTTCGGAACACTTTGCATCTAAAAACGTTTTTGAGTTATAGGGTAAAAGTGGGGAATATGACCCGGTCCATACATCATTGATTTACGTGTTAATCGAGGTGGGCCATATTCATCACTTTTACCCTATAGGGTAAAAGTGGGGAATATGGCCCGGTCCATATATAATTGATTTACGCGTTAATCGAGGTGGACCATATTCGCTACTTTTACCCTAAGTAGAGATAAAAAAAAATTGACAAAATGTGGCCTGACGATAAAGTTTTCACTGTTAACGAAGTCCTTTCTTCTATGGGAGAGAGTCCCGATAAATGCCCCGTTAAAAAACCTATATCAGCGCGGAGTACGAATGGACCCGTTTTATGAATGAGACACTGTTCGTCACCCAGGGCGGATAAGCGGAAGCGTCGGTAGACCCAGCGTCGAAGTCGAACTTTGTCCATATGCATGGAGCGTTAGGGCAAAGCCTCTCGCGTCTCTGCGTCGTCTCCGTCGTTCTGATTCAGTTCCGTGGTTTCCTCGTCGGTTACTCTCCGCGCGTTTTATTCCTTCCTTCGTCGCTCTCCCCTGCCGGCGACCACTTCGCTCATGAATAACCGTGTGAACTCGAGCGAGAATATTATTTACGCGAACGAAGCTCTCTCGGTCTCTCTGTCTCTCGAATCTCAGCCTGTGAACGTGTGCGCGCTCGCATAATGGCCCTGTGAGCTTTTCACCGATGCGTTTCACGGAAATTTCAATGGAACGCGCGGAGAGAATAACGTCATATTCCGTATACCTCGGAACTGCAATGTATCTGCTTCCCACCGCATGCACTTCGGGCGGATCGTAGGGATAGTAAAAAAAAAGGTCCTGCGCATTTCAGCTCGCTAGACTTCGTGAAACACATATTTTGCGATTGGGCAATACGGGTCGTACTCGTCACAGAGGAACCCGAAGTTATTGGCAGATAGAAACTTTTATGCTGGCTTCTTGTCGGCCAATGAAGCTTTTTTTCCAGTTTGTTTCCTGACAGACAAAACAACATAAATCTATTCATAAAACTATGATAATTTTTGTTCCAACCGAAGTGAGCGTAACTCGAGGTCATTATTTTATCGGAGGAACATTAAGCGCCCCACCGTTTGAAAATAAATCAATCGACACAGAAGTAAAAAAAGAAAAAAGAAACTTCGCCTCCAGACACCCGCATTATCCGCCCCGCCTCTCGAGCGCGCGCTAAGTATGCAATTCTCTGTGCACCGCATCGAGCTTTCTTTCCCAGAGTGTGGCACGAGTATAGTTGCCGGTCGTCGACCCTTGACTGGTCGGGAATTAACTTTCCGTGTTTTCGCGATTTCCTTTTTTTCGCCTCTCGCTTCCACTTCCTCGTCCGAGCTGCGAGGGTGCAACGAGGGATGAAAGAAATACTGAGAAAGCACAAAAAAAAATCGCTCCCTGCCTACACGTTTTCCTCGGCCGTGACTCTCGAGCGGCAGTATCACGATTATTGGCCAGGTCGTAAATCAATCGAATTGCTGGTGGCCCATATAAGAGGCCCGCGGTCTCCGACGCAGCCGCCGGCTGCCACGCGAGCAGCCAGGGAACGACGCGAATCATGATTGAGTGTCGATTTTTTTTTTTCGATTCGTCGGGAAAAATTCTCGAGAGCTTTCCTCCCCCGCCAAGAGTCGTCGATAAACCCGGAGAAAAATGTGAGAGACGATACGGGGATGGCGGATGATTGGACAAAATGAAAATTAATCGTTCGCCTATAGCGGCGCCTCTGCGGTCTCCAGATTCATACATCTTTTACCGGCGATTCGAGGCGAACGTTCGAGACCCATTTTGTCTCACCCTTGTAAACCACTCGTAGCAAATTGCGGAAAGATCCGAACCCATCACGTTCACTTATACTTTTCTTGTATTTCAAGCTCATACACCCGGATACGTGTCGTGTCACTGGAGCGGAAAAGTCCCTAATGCTATGCGGCAAACGTTGCGCACCCAGAAAAAAAAATTTATTTGACGGCCACCATTTATTTGGTTTAAGTGAAATATTTGTTCGATTTAAATAAATATTTACTTCAATTAAGTAACTATTTACTTAATTTAAATAAATATTTTACTCAAACCGAATAAACGGTGGCCGTCAAATACATTTTTTTTCTAGGTGCGTTTGACATGAGTGCATGTGCGGATTTTCATATGACCAGTTTTTCAACGTACAGTTTTTAAAGTCCTCAAACGGCACGATAAAACGATCCTAAAACTTCGGATAAGGCTCTATTGTATATTTTTTTCGCGTAGAACACGATGCTCTATTGGGGGCTGAGATATTGACCTTTGAAAATCACGAAAATCGACATTTTTCCAAAAGTCGCTCAAAAAGTGAAAAATCGCTCAATAATTTTTTTTTTTTCAAGGCTTTATTCGTATCGTTGTGTGCCTAGAGCGGAAAAGTCCTTAATGCTATGCGGCAAAGGTTGCGTTTGGCATGGGTGCATATGCAGATTTTCATATGACCGAAAGAAGGCATTATAGAAAAGGTGATTAAGGAAATGAAGCGTGTATGTGTTTGAGCGTTATATACAGTTTTTCAACGTCCTCAAACGGCACGATAAAACGATTCTAAAATTTCGGATAAGGCCCTATTTTGTATATTTTTTCCCGTAGAACACGATGGGCACCCCGGATTTTTCCGAGCTCCATTGGCGGCCGAGATATTGACCTTTGGAAAATCACGAAAATCGACATTTTTCCAAAAGTGGCTCAAAAAGTGAAAAATCGTTGTTCAATCAATTTTTTTTGTTGCAAAAGTTCAAATGTGGCAAAAGTTGCGTTTGGCATAAGTGCACGTGCAGATTTTCATATGACCGAGAGAAGGCATTATAGAAAAGGTGAAAAAGGAAATGAAGCGTGTATGTGTGTATGCGTTTGAGCGTTATATACAGTTTTGTACCCTCTCTCGCCCTCCGCCTCGCGGCAGAACGTAACGAGTTTTTGCACGGTCTGGCAAGCTTCAGCCTTTACTACTGCGCAAGCGGCGAACTACCAGCGGGCCAGCTTTCCTTCTCTCGAGCGACTGCGGCACAAAGTATACACCTGACTAATACCAGGACGACATTAACCACGATGACATTGCGTGTACGTGTTCGTCTCGTTGAACTTTTATTTTGTCAGAAATTTACTCTCGATTGGAGAGCGAACGTCGGAGGGCTTGAGAAATCAAGCGCACCCTGTACGTGTTCTGTGTACCTGTTTGTAGCGCAAAGAGAGGCCGGACTGAAATTGAGAAAAAAAGAAAGACCAAACGAAATTTTTTTTGAGGCCGATGAGAATTCCTCCGGATAGTGGGAACACGGGGAGGCACATGCGTCCGTCCGATTCGAGTCGTTACCGCTGCAGCTTTGGTGGAATGTGAACAAACAGCAATTTACGATACTAGCGCGACGAAACTTTTTCTGACGAGTGAGCTTGCGGAACGAGGCTAAGGCGAATGTTGCAATTGCGCGAGATAAGAAAAAGTTTTTCGCACGAGCGTCGTGCAAAATTTTACATCGCAACTTGTAAACATTGAGGTCTTATGCATAAAACTGCATACGCTACATCCAGAAAAAAAAATCATTTGACGGCCACCGTGTATTAAGAATAAGTAAAATATTTATTTGGTGTAAATAGATATTTATTTGATTAAAATCAATATTTATTTGATTTAAATATCTATTTATTTAAGTAACTATTTACTTAATTTAAATAAATATTTATTTTAATCCTTGACAGTCTTGCTGTTATTGTTTAAATATCATATGGGATTGTAAGGATTGAAAGTAGAATTGAAACAAACATTTTTTTCTTTGGCAGACCGCAAGCGAATTTTTTTTCCAGTGTAGAAAAAATTATTTTGAAAAACGTAATTCCCCTACCCGAATGGATGGTGATGCGATGTGTTTGAAGCCAAGATCCGCCTTTCATTATCCTGATATTGTCATGTGACAGTTGAACTTTTTTTTACCACGGCTGTGACACGAACATCGCAAAAAAATGTCCATGAGTTTTTTTTTCTTTTAAACTAATTCATTATTTGAACGTTTTAAACTGGATTTTGTTTACATAGAATTCTTGGGCATATTGTTAGGTGAGGCATATACGATGTTTGCGAAACATTTTGCGCAAGGCCATGAGTAAGTCTTAAAACGTTTGGACAATAGGTAAAGAAAAGCGGCTTCCTTGACACGTGTCTTTTTTATTATAGGAACACGAGATGGTACAAATCGACGACTTGACACGTATCTTTTTATCAGCATATTTTTTTTATGTCTTTAGGCAAACATCGGGTTTTGTATATTAAATTCTCCCCGATAATTTTGCAGCGGAATCTGTTATCTACTTCATGAAAATGACTACTGCACGATACCGATTCCTACTGCGTGGCAAAAAAAAGCACTGAAAAGTATATAAACAGGGCGAACTTCCGCAACTTATGCGCAATATTGAAAATAGTACGATAGAAACTAAGCGTAAGGTAGACGAATATAACGAAAAAAATGGGTAAAGCCTGTGTGTATTCTATAGTCGTGGTTCTGTTAATCGCTGTACATTCTTCCATGGCTTTTCCCTCAAATATCCACGACAAGATGACAAGCGCCGAGAAACGTGCGCTTTTTGGTTCGGAGGATACGGGTAAGTCGGAAAAATAGGCAAATTTAAAAGATTATAAAAGATGTAATGGTGAAGTGATGGTAAAAAAAATAAATTATTATTCAGTCCCTGAGTATGAAGTATTTCCTCTATCGCTACCCGGTGCCAGAAACAGACGCCGAGCTGACAAAAACATACAATTCAAATTTGAAATTGATAACAAAACAATTACATTGGATTTGAAACCTACCATGAGATACTTAGTAACAGAAAACACACCTATATTTTCGGCAAACAGCGACGTGCACGCATACAACAAAATTCGATACGATCCACTGGAAACGGTTAGTTTCAACGATCAAAACCAATGGATCTGTTTGGTAAACGAAAATTTAACGCATTTGTAGGCCATGAGGGACCTCGGTAAATACGAAATGTATCACGACATGAAGAACGAAGCGGCTGTAACCATTTTCGATGATCCTATAGAAGGAAGCATCATGGTAGGTATTTAGAATTTGTTTAATTTATTTCAAATGCTACAACAAAATGATTACATATTCCCAGGAAGGAATTGTCACTGCGTATTATGTAATAAAGTCATTGCCGAAACGTTTGATGACGGTGCTTCTGAAAGAAGGACGGCACCTTCTCAAGACACCGGGATGGGGCAAGCGATCGATTATCTCTGACAGCGAAGAAGACAAAGGTTATGGCGTAGTTTTCAAAACCCCAAACGCTTTAAAATACGTTAAAAGCCGTCGAGTCTGTGAGCTATACATGGTTTTTTCTATTATCGCCATATAACATTGTTGGTGTATTAGACAATGAGAATTCATTACCTGATCGTTCCGTAGATGCAAAGAATCTTCGAATTGAAAAACACTCGAAAAATATAGCAGGGAAACTTAAGGTCCCCAAAGCCGTTTACCCAGAAATCCTTATCGTTGTCGATTACAGGGCTACGAGGTAAACAATCCTAGGTAGAAAAAAGTTAGCAATATATTGGCATATGTAATCCACAAACACGTTTGTATGATACCTCCAGGGGACATAATCTTACTGAAGTTCTGAGATACACGTTGACTTTCTGGAACGGAGTAGACTTGATCTACAGGACACTTCGTAAGCCAAAAGTTTATCTCAACATCGCCGGTATAATAATTTCTAGGGTAAGCGTAACTCATTGGGTACTTAACCAATATTTTCAATGCGTTTTCTCATTATAACAGGATGCCTTAACAACGCCTTACATCGCTAAAGATGAACTCACCACATATTCGGGTTCTGCTGAAAATGTATTGCCAGAAATGGGAAAATATTATTACACGGAAAGTGTCCGATTCCCCATGAACCGATACGACATAATTATCGCAATGTCTGGGTACATTTGTCATTGTCAATTAATAATTTTTAAAACATCTGGTGCTCGTTGTGCGCACGACCTACATAGAGCTACCGGATGAGCGTGTATCGCACGGTACGTGCATTCCATCAGCGCCTTCTAATGGCAGACAGAACCCCAACCTGTACGCCATGCACTTTGCATTTGCACGCAATACACTCTCACCCGGTAATTTTATGTAGGTATAGTGCGTATAGCAAGTAGACTAGTGCTATTTTTGTAATCTTTTTTAACTGTATAGAATCCCACTGTCAAGGGGCTCCTTTCGGGGCATACCTTATGGTTTGGCGTACAGTGAGTCTACAATTGTCCGAAAACTCATATATTCTTAGTAATTCATAAGGAGCGAGTCTCTATAGATGTTGTGAATTTGAATGTTCGTGATAAAGGGTTAAATCATGCAGTTAAAAAGTTGCGTTTATTATATCAGAATACGAGGCTCCCAACGCACATGCATGTTCTTCGACACGGGAAGCATCCAAAAATAAATCCATTACAAATGTGGAGATCGTCGATTACACTTGGACATACTGTAACATACGCACGACGGCTCACATAACTGCACATTTGTGAGTAGAACATTCAAATTATGATTTTTTTTTTTGTTACCACTCAGTAATTTGTGTGCAATGTTTCATAAATCTTTAGATTCGGTGCCAAGAACGACCTGGTGTATGACCGTATGCTGCCCCCATACTGCGTTTCTGAAGAGGGTTACATTATGTCTGAATGGGTGGTCATTAGCAATCAGAAGATGCAGTGGTCCAACTGCAGTCAAAGAGATATGTCTCGCTTCTTCTCGTACGAATACACACTTGCATTCATATTTTTTAACGACGGATTTATGTGAATTTAAATAATTACGTTGTCAAACGAAATCTCAGATCCGAGGAATCCGAGTGTCTTCGGAACAAGCCATTGTGGAGAAAACAAGTCGGTGAAGTATTGCCGGGTAGGTGGCTGACGCTGGACGGACAATGCCAAAACGAAGATTACGCGAAAGCGTGCAAAGTACGTCCATTGCTCGCTATAAATTGGTAATCACGACATTAATAATTTCATCACGCATCGAGCAGCTCAAGAAATCATCGATATGCGCAGTGAAGGGCTGCCAGAAAAAAGGATCCAGCAGATGCGTTCGTTCCAAGCGGACATCTCTACCAGGCTCCACATGTGGAAAAGAGATGGTCGGTTCCAAATTATGTGCAAAAAACAAAGAAACGAATTTCTACATCGATGGCTTAATTCTATAACGACGTACAAGCTGTGTACAAGATACCTCTCTGGCGTTAAACCATTGATGTGATTTACAAAATTGAAGCCATTTACAGTAAATTAATTACACTTGTCGCTTATTACAGCATTGCAGCGCCAAGAAAAAGTGCGTCTTGTTAACAATACAGTGTTGAAATAAAACGAGGAGGAAACGAAAAAATGGGAATTCATGTAGAGGGGAAAGAATGTCGTACGCACAGTTACGAGGTTTGCCGATGCTTCTTAATAGAATCCTACTGATTCTATTAAGTCTATATTCTGTCTATATGGACAGTTGTATCTATTTTATTTTGCCTTCTGTTTTACTTTTTTTTGCGAGAAACTGGCGATGAAGCAGTTGTCGGTAATCCTCGTTCGTTCAATCAAATTTTTTTTCATTAGCGTTATTCGAAATATCACTCGATACGCGAATATTGAAAGTTTCAAGAAGTGTTCCCCCTCCATTGTAGCTGTATATTTTCCTCGCGATGTCTCGTCACGAAGAGGTTCGATCCATTGAGGAGAACTTTTTTTAAATTGTTCTGCGTACTCGCTTAAGCCGACGGAATTGCAGTAGCTAGAATCACTTTTAAGACTGCCTCATTCATGTATTCGACTTTTATTTCCTTTTTTTAATTCATTTTGTACCTTGGGACGCGAGAGAGAAAGATAACGGATGGTGGGGTTCAGTTGTCGGAGCCTGTTGGAAGAGCGATTCGATCAAATTAGTAAAACGCAGCGGAATTACAGTCGCTGCTGGCGTGCGTCTTTAATCGAGATTAAATGGGGAAAAGCAAGCAAGCGCGGAGAACGAAGGATAGAAGGGAGAAATAAAGGTGGATGAAGAGCGTCGCCGATTTTCATGTCTCACGAGTTCTACGACCTTTCGATAAAAATGTTCAATAACGAAAAAAATGGTCAATAAAGAATAACGAAATGAAGAATGCACTTATTATAGTCAGAAAGAAAAATGATATCATTAACCTTAAAATAATAGCAATAGCAATTAGCATTAGCAATTGGAAGAAATAAAGATGGTTGAAGAGATTCGCCGATTTTCATGTCTCACGAGTTCTACGACCTTTCGATAAAAATTGTCAATAACGAAAAAAATTGTCAAGAAACAATAACGAAATGAAAAATGCACTTATCATAGTCCGAAGGAAAAGCGATACCATTAACCGTTAAATATTAGCGATCAGCTATTAGGGTCGTGTCGTTAAATTATTCGGGACTTGCATTACATCGCACGGTAAATTAGCGCTTTCAATTTCGGTAGCCAGAGGGACAACTTCGATTGTTTAATAACAAAATAGTTGCGATTAACAATTAAACCTTGGATTCACAGGTCCAACGTCTAGTCCAACGGTAGTCTCATTTCCTGTCCTCGATGAATACTAAATGGGCCATCGGTTATTCCTGATCATGTCTCTGCCACTGTCTATCCTATTACAACAACCTTCTCTGGTGGCTTCGCCGAAATCCATCAACGAAACTAACACGTAGGACCGCCGAATGACAATGAATTATTCCACGTACTTGACTACCCGACTTTGGCGTATCCGTCGAGTGAACTATTTCGAATAATTATTTGTCCCTTTTACCGATTAATCGAACAATCGAATCGAACACCGCGGCTCCGATTCTCCCGGGTTCAAAAACAGACACTCAGAAAAAAAAATTATTTGTCTGCCACCTTTTATTAAGATCAAGTAAAATATTTATTTACATTAAGTAAATAGTTACTTAAATGAAGTAAATATTTATTTTAATGAAATAAATATTTTACTTACTTTTAATAAACGGTGGCCGTCAAATAATTTTTTTTTCTGGGTGTATTCGTAAACCTGCAATTTTCGCACCGAGTGAAGCAAGCATAAGTTTCTACGAGATCAATACCCACATTTTCAGGTATGACGATCGTGAAACTCCCGTAAAATTTTTATGTCTCAATCGAAAGTTTTTTTTAATGTTTGTCTACTCTTTTTTAAAACTTTTGATTATTTGATTTTTAAAAACAGTAAAAAGAAATGATTCTTGGTCACATTTTTACGTGACCTACACGGCCTACACGGTACTTGCGAGAAATTTGGACCGGTTCTCGGTCGTACATCAAAATTCTTTCCACCGCAGCCAGCAAGAAAATTTTTGCAATGCTCAGGTTAATCTCTCCTCCCCCTAGTTTCTTTCCGTCCCGGTGCTCTTCCTCGTCACTGTTCTCAGCTCCCTTACTTCCTCCATACTTCGCACATTCATTAAACTGTAATCTTAATGGAAAGAGATTGCGTGCGTGAAGAGCCTAATTTATATAGCAAAAAAGCCAGAGAATTCGTTTCCTCGGAGTGCTTTTTCCTATATATACATATATATACACATATATTCCGACACACTGCGTTACCTCCGCGCCCTCGACGAGGAAACGAGCCGGAGCTTTAAATTTTCCGGCGACCTGCGTCCCTCGCCAAGTATTTTTTTTTACATTTTTTTTTTTCAATATCCCCGAGGCAGGCAGTTTCGAATTACTGCGACTCGAGCTTTTGACTGTCCGCGCTCCTTATGCAGCGCTATGTATGATCAACTGTACGACCCGCCCATGTATGTGTCGGCTCTGTTGTACGCGAGGTCGACAAATATAATTTAAAAGGTATTCGGGATCGTTGCCAAATTAAGAGTAAAACTCAAGTTTGTTTATACAAACTAAATAACAAGTTTATTCAAAGAAAGATAATTAATTTGTTCGTTGCCAATATGAGCCTAACTCTGAGACCAACCTCTCCGTTCGCGATCAGCGAGGTGGAAATTGACACGTCTGCAATTTTTTAGTATGCCCATATTTGGGTATATAGAATCGAGCATCGTGATTCATACTCGGCGCGATTGGTCGATGCCGGGTGCATTAACCGAACATCGTCCGATACTTACTCGCCAAATTCCTACGCGTGTTGGCTTCGCGACGCGGTGCATTTGCCAGTAAGTATTTCCCAATGTACTCTTCAATTTATTTTTTATTTATTAATTTTAAAAAAAATTTTTACTTCCCCCTAACTGTACCGCATTCGCCGAGGACACAGGGAAACTGCGGAAAACCCATGTCGGTACAGCTGGCGATATTCTACTGATCCTCCGGTAT
>JAPYZC010004364.1:0-10419 GCA_030522665.1 Ichneumoninae sp. A BG-2022a
TTTTTTTTTTCACCCAAAAGTGAACAAAAATGTGCAAAAACCGCCCTTTTTGTGGAAAACAAATAGTAGTTTTTTGAAAAATCCTCCGATTTAAAAATCTCAAAAGGCATTTTACAAGAGACACATCGGACTATTATGAAAAAAATAGTCCCATTGCATGTCGTTCAAAAAGTCGATAAACAAAAGGCTCGAAATTTTGTTCCATTTTAATAAATCTTTTTTCTAACTGTGTTTTATTTTCCCCATTACTTTTTCCCCATCCAATATTTTTTTCATTTTTTTTTTCTTTTTTAATTATCCAATCTGGGTCACTTCTGGTCTGCGCGGATGATAGCGGCATCGGTGGTTTTTAGTCACTAGGCAAAAAGTGCGCTGAGAGGCTTCGGAGAAACCAGCTCTAAGTCCTTCCTCATCCTCGTCTCGTCCCCCTCCGTTGGTCGTTTGCAATCCCATGCAACTGCCGTGCTTTAACCGTGCGAGCGGAAGTCTTCTCCCAGCTTGCTCGGTTGGATCAAACACACTGTCGTTGTCGAGTCTACGCGGACGGGGAATTTTTATCGGAGATTAAGCCTCCTTTTGCTCGTCGACCGAGTAAACCGCAAACTCTCCCTCCCTCCGTCCGCCTCGGGCTCGAGCTCGAGGCTCCCGGTTTGCGAATGGTAAATGACGCTATGAATATCGATCGCTCGACGGGGAAGAGGATTTTGCCCGAAGGTCCGATGAGGCTCCGCCCGAGGAACGAGAATGTGCAGCTGCTAGCCGAGTCATCGTAAATAAATTGGTTCCGCGCTGTGCAGTCGCCTCGAAGATTGAATAGACGTTTGGCGCGGCGCGGCCGAGAGGTAATTGTCGTTCCGTTATTACGTTTAAGCGATCATCTCAGTGTGAAATTTTCAAAAAATCGTTTTTTTTATTATCGAATAGTATACACGGTTACAAACGTGCTGTTAAATTTTTTAATCGAAATTCGAATTATTTTCGTCACTACAGCATTTCTTAGAGAAAGGGAACGGAGCGCCACATCCTGATCTCAAAGTTTAAGCGCGTTTTTCTCGGGATGGTGTTTCTCCAAACGGTGTCCGCTGCCGAGAGGAGAGTTTTCAAGCTATCGATTTCAAATTTTTACTGAACATTCTTCTTGTCATACTCTATCGTCCTATGGAAGCATTTTTTTTAAACTTCCTATTTTTTTCTCGAAAAAAATGTCGAAAAATGCCGAATTCAACTACTTTTTGTTCAAATCGCCGCTATTTTGTAAAAAAAAGCCTCCATAGGACGACAGCGGCTTTCCTACAGACTAATAATCTTTTTGAAATCTTTGTTTCAGATCAAAATTGAGCCCGGAAAAGTGGATACCGATTAGGACTCTTTTGTTTTACAACATTTTTGATAATTAATAACAATAATAAAAAACTAAAAAATCACCGCAACAAAAATCATGTTGTGTTCTTCATCGCTGCTTTAATTTATTAAAAAAAAAAAAACTCAGACCGATTAAGATATCCTAACCATGAAAAAAAATCGCGGAAATCAGTGATTTCTCGGGCGGTCACACTGAGATGATTCCTTAAGTCGGGAGTAAATAAAAAATAAAACAAATAAAAAAAATTCGGTTGGAAATTGAGGAAAGGGTGCTGAAAGTTTTTATGGATTAGAGTGGATTTTGGATGGGGCGGATGAGAAAGGATAAGTCGGGGGCGTTGTGAAGTGAGTGCTGAGAACGTTTGTTGGCAAATGTTGGTTAATGCTCTTAAGGGCGGGATAAGGTTAACTCAGTGAAAAAAGGCATGTTACCAGTAACATGCCTTTTTTTCACCGAAAAAATCATAGGATTTATCGTCTGGCGCTCAGAGCAAAGCCAATTAGTTGGGTCACCTATATTTATCGTTAGTCCAACTAATCCCTTTTTACCTTGAAGCACCAAATGACCATTGATTCGTTTTCCAGAACCCAGTCAACGCTATACCCGTTCCTCAAACCCTCTACCGATTTAATACCAGACTATCAAAGAGTCATTAAAACTAACACGCTGGGCTCCATCCTCCGCTTCCCCCCCCAACTTTCCCCCTGTAATTTATATAATTCCAAAATGCCGTGAACCCACGCCGCCTTGACGACCCAACGGCACCTAACAAATTACTTGGTCCAGCGAATAGCGTATCAACCAACCTAAAAGAGTCAACTCCACCAATTTAACCTCTGGCCCTCACTAAGACAATTGGTTGGATCAGCTATATTTATTGTTAGTCCAACTAATCCCTTTTTCCGTGTGTGCTGTTGGTCCAACCAAGTCGGAACCAAGTGGCAAGTTGTAACACGCCAGTAAATTATTGAAGCAAGCAAGTAAATGGCTAATCCAACAATGTCCCTGGCATTTGGTCCACCTAACAGATTACTCGGTCCAGCGAATAGCGTATCAACCAACCTAAAAGGGTGAACTCAACCTCAACCAATTTATCGTCTGGCGCTCACTCAGGCAATTGGTTGGGTCAGCTAAATTTATTGTCAGTCCAACTAATCCCTTTTTGATCCCATTGACCCGTTTCCCAGAACCCAGTCAACGTTGTACCCGTTCCTCAAACCCACCACCGGTTTAACGCCAGACCATCAAAAAGTCATTAAAACCAACACGCTGGGCTTCATCCTGCCGTTTCCTCCTCCAACTTTTCCCCCCGTAATTTATGTAATTCTAAAATCCCGTGAACCCGCGCCGCCTTGACGACCCAACGGCACCCGATAATCCGAAGAAGAACTCGCGTAAATTATTTTAACAACCAGCCCCCCCCCGTAAACATCCCGTGACGGAAAAGTCGTTGGCTCTTCCGAATCACGCGTGACGCGTCACGCGCACAGTGTCGCTCTTTTTGTACTTCCGGTCGCTTGGTATGTAAAACTGCGCTGGGACTTTAGTGGTCGAATCAACATTATTTCGCACGTAACGGAATAACGAGCGAGGAAACTAGCGGGGGAGGGGGGGGGGGAGGTGGAGGAGTGGGGATCCTATGAAATTCCATGAATATCAAATAAATTGATGCAACGTTAGCCCGCGCCACAGCCGGGGCGCTCCACTTACAATTTCCTCGCGGGCTTTTCCGGTGCCCCGAGACTCCGAGTCGCTATCCTGGCGCTTTTCCGGTCATTCCCAGCCGCTCGCGAAGTCGCGGCACGTACCGCCACGAGGGACCCCGAGCGACTGCTGCGCGGTATCGCGGCCAACTTTTTCCCCACCGCCGATCCGAAAATGCATCTCTCAATCGTCATTCGATTGTAATCGGTCCGCGCGATCGATCGTTTGTTAGCTGTGGTACGGAATTTATTTGTTGACATTGGTGCTTACGATGATGAAAGTTTTGATTTTGTACTTTTTAACACTTTTTTTAAAATAAAGTTTATAAAAAATTTTCTTAACGATGTTTGATAAATTTAAATGTAAAAGACGGCGAAATCTTTTTACAGTGTAGAGAGAGATATAGACGTATACAAAAAAATACTTAAGCCCTTATTATTCTAAGTGTTTTACCCCCCTTGTTATTCCAAATCCGCTTTTGCTAAATGGACTTAAGCCCTTATTATTACAATGCCCTTTAAGGATGGACTCAAGCCATTATTATTCTAAGTCCTCCCCCCTTATTGTTCCAAATCACCTTATGCTAAATGGACTTAAGCCCTTATTGTTCCGAGTCCCATTAAGAGCGGGGTAAGGTATTAACTTTTTTTTTAATGAATGTATAATATCTCAAGAATATTGTGTTAAAATTTCAAGTCGATCGAAGCAAAATTGACGAATTACTTCCACGAAAAAAAAATTGGGTCGCGGCAAAATTTGATGACCAATTTTTTTTTTTTCATCAATTTGTTAATAACATTTTGGAATTTTTTCACCGAATTAACCTTACCCCGCCCTTAAATGTCGTTGACCATTGATTCCAGGGTTTGCAATATAGTGGTGGGAAATTATTATCTATGTATATTCCCAAATAATTTGTTTTTTGTGACGGCGGAATTTCAATATTATCGAGGTGATTTGTTATCGAGGTCATTTGTTATTAACGCGGCGGTCCCGAAAATTGACGTCTATCGGCCGGAAGGAGTTACCATTGTTGCGAAACGATTCGTCGATGGATCGGGTCGGGTGGGGAAGGAAAGAAACATGCCGAGGCGAACGTTTCGTCGGAGCGTGACGATTTTTTAAGCGGATCACCGTCGGCTCCCCCGGCGCTCATTCAACCGACCGAAAAGTAAGGATGATGTATCGCGAGCTATAAAATTCCGGGCAAAAAGTTTGGTTGGCTCGAACCGCTCGGTGGTTGGGTTCGTTGTTTGAATGGCGAAAGTAGCGGAATCGGAGGCTTAAAGGTAGCCGAGGTCGTTAGGTCGATTCAAAGATTTCGAGCTGAATTTTGGATATGTTCTAGTTGATTGACTCATCTCGATGTGTGCCAAATTTGAAGTCGATTCACCGTCTAGTTCCGGAGATAATGGCTCTTAAAGTTAAGTCACTTAACACGATCAACATGGAAGATCCACTATTGGGCAGCATATAAACCGCCGTCACGACAAACCCCATAAAGACACGTCGTCCAAAAACATATCTAGGTCAAGAAAGTGTTTCGAGAAGTAGCATAGAGAAGTTTGAAAGCGATTCACTGTTTAGTTTTTGAGATATCACAAATTGAAAGTTGCGAACTTTGATTCGGACGTGCCGCGCTCCAGATAAGGTGACACCTCTCTTTCGCTCGCTACCTTCCCCGCGCACCGCGATCCAGGTTGCCCATCGCCACCTCCGTAGCCTGCTGCAGCCTCCTTAGAGGTGTCCGAGCCTCGTTGCGGTCGATGGTGAGTGAGGTGTCATCCCAGGATAGGGCGGAGCAGAGGGCCGGGGCGAGAGGGACCATTGTTTGGGCGTCTCGAATGAGGCGCACCATCTTGCCCCTTTGCCCTCTAGACGCTCCTTGAGAAGGGGCCTAAGGAGATTTCTGTTATTTATTATTTACTCTGGCTTGGTCTCGAACCTTACGACCACGTCATCTTCGCCAGGGTCGCGTTCGATCGGGACCAACTTAGCGGACCATACGCTTGGTCCAGTGTGGGGCGTCTTCTGGGGTCGGTGAAACTGGAACATAAGCGCATTTGCCGGTGTCGGGAAACGGCTCGATGGAAACCTATGTTCCCCCCCCCTCCCCCGTTCCCTGTTTTCTCTGTTACCGAGTGGGAAGTTCGTAAACGGCTTCTCTTGGGAAACAAAGGTGCCGCTTTCGATATCAATAATTGCAGCCTGGCCTCGATTCGGTGTCACCGAGACACAACGAAAGGCCCAAACAATCGAGCAAAGACATTTCGCGATGGAAGCCGGAAGTGGCGAACTCGTAAAGACAAACCACCGGTACCAAAAAAAGAAGGAACAGGGGAGAAATACGTTTTGACGCTAAATATAAAATGGCCCGGCCTCCTCGGGACTGGAGACAGTCGCGCCGTTGAGTTCCCTGACGAAGAGTCATGACGATTGCCAAGGTACGGTAGCAGCCACATTCGATATCGATTTTGTCCCCCCCGACTTTGTATGTAACCGTAACAATAACCAGCAAGACAGACCGTATTGACAAGTGTAAACCGTGCAGGCTCTGTTGCTGTCCGTGCTGCTGAGCGGTGGTGCTTTTGGGATTTTCGTGGGACATCGAGAAGGTAAATTATCGAGGGATCAAGCTGTCCGTGAAGTTCGCTGGCTCGTAGCTTTCCCTGTGGGCGTTTTTTTTCTATGCCTGGCGTGTTAATACCCGGGAACGAGTTTTTAGCACGTTTCGCATCGGGGATCGTTGGCGCGGCTTATATCGGTTGTTCGTAGTGGGTGACAGCAATGAGGACCTTGAGGACGTCGGGCTGAGGCGGGAGTCCGATGACGACGGTGGCAGCGGCGAGGAAAGGAGCGGTCATCATCATCATCACAAGGCCCATTCGTTCCAACACTTTCACGGTCCGGTGTCCGGTCATCATCAGGAAGTCACCTGGAAAGACAAGCACGGTCATCATCATCACGACTACAAGGCTCATCCGGAGTACAAGTTTCACTACGGAGTGGAGGACCATCACACTAAGGATATGCATGGTCAGAAGGAGCATCGCGATGGTTAGTAGTGCTTCTTATTGACTTCAACGAGGCGATGGTTGAAATTCGAACTTAAAGTCGTTGATGCGCCGCATTCTGCGCATCTAAAGTCTGTTGTTGCTGGGGTCGTATAATAGGATGTGTTGGGCTGGCATAGGGTCGAAGTCGCACATATGTGGCACGGTCCAAGTATCATTGATTTGCGCGTTTATTGGGGTGGGACACGTTGACTACTTTTATGTTAACCCTATATTGGTTTGGATGGTTATAACAAATGCCCTGGTGGAAATTCAAGGCGGTTACGGTAGGACGTGGTTGGGTTTGGAAGAGGACCAAGAAGGCTCTATCAAAAACTTTGTAGGGCGCCATTGGGCTTCGATGTAATGCCCTACAATTTTTGCTTGGGTTCGTCCGTCGTCACAATGCAATGTGAGTGGGTCACGTTAACCCTATATTGGTTCACATTGTGAATCCCTTGGTGAACATTCCAGAGCCCCACATCAGGACTTGATTAGATCTGGTAGACCCTCGATGAGGCCCGAACAAGGCCTTTTGCAAGGCGTCATCAGGCTCCAATGTAACGAACCCTCCGCTTTCTCCACAAGTGCGTCAGCCCAGCAAACCAGTTTCCCTCCGCGGAGAGATCAAACTTCCGAACCGCCAGCTTGAACTTTGTTCGGAGACGTCTCGATCTCTCGCGTCCAATTAGAATGCGGCACTAATTGGACATCACGGAATGCCGCTTAATCAGAACCGGGATGATCCGCTAACTTTGCAACGGCTGTCGCTAACTTTCCGCATTCACTGTTTATCCCCTCCACTCCCTGTATCGATGGATTCTCCTGCCCAATATCATTCATCTGCCTCGCCAGCTCAGCCCACTATCCGAATTCTCTCTGATCGTCCGACTCGTCTTCACTGTGCAGGAAAGGAGTTATCCGGCGAGTACCACATTCACGAGCCGGGTGGCAACGTGAGGACCGTGAAGTACTTTTCCGATCATCACGGTGGATTCTTCGCGGAGGTTCACAATCACGGTGGCAACGATCATTCCGGTGGGACATACGGAAAGCACTGAGTACCCTCGGCGCAAGCGTCAACCGTCGGTAGCGATTGTTGTAGTTCATCCGTAGCCATACTAGCCCCCTCAAGAAATGTGACCCAATAAAGGAATACCCAAAAACCAACAACACCAAAGAAACTCTAACGAGACCCACAATGTGTGTCGCCTAAAAACCGGAGGTACGTACAACGACGTCAGTTGGGAGTCCAAGAGCGCGAATCATTCCTGTTTTTCGCGCGGCGTCGCCCCATCTTCGGATCGGATGGCGTGCGAATTGGAGCGTGATGCGCGACGGCTCAGCCCTCCGCCCCGCGTTCCCTCCGTCGTCGCCGGGACCATCCAACATGCGGGCTGGATGTGCGAACCTCCGACCGATCGACGTTATTTAATCGGATCGCGAACTCCGACTCGCGGGCTCCTCGCCGGCGCGCTGAGGCGGGGAAAGGGGGCGGTGAGGAGCCGGAGGGAGGTGAAGCTGACTCCTCACCGGATTATTTGCCGTTGGACCTCTCGAGGTCCTTATCCGACGAGAAACCTATCGAGCTTCCCGAGATCGTTAGCGGAATGGGCCACGACCAACGGCAAGTGGCACCTGCATAGCGGTGAAGTTTGAAACGTTGCAAAGTTGCAACGGTTCTCCCAGCTCTGGCGCTTGGCTCATATGTCATATAGCGAATAAAAAGAAGGTTATGGGATCACCGAACAGTGTTCGGTCTTTTTATTCGTTGTATCGTTTTGTTGCGCTTTCTCAAAAGCATTACCGTTCCAAGGGACGGCCTCAGGTATGAGGGGAATCTAGGCTGGCATACTCCATCGCAATGAAGGTAGATAGATGTTCGTTGCGTTTGCCCATTGGGGCGCGAGACCCTTCGGGGTCGAGCATAGAATGACGGTCTCGGGCCAGATTTCTTATACACTATCTGTTCTAAGGGACGCGAAGTCAAATGGGGGGCAATGGGGGTCACTCATTGTGGACGAGCGCTTGAGCCTTGAGAACCGTTGACAGTGCATTACCTCAATGAGCCCAAAACCGCTCTTCGGCTTAATGGGTGATATAAGCGAAACATAATGCCACTGTACGCCAGGTCTGTGGCCTGGCCTCCCAGAGGCTACGCGTCGTAAATCTCTCTTGGAGAGTGCTAGCTCGGGCCCCAGACGAATAAACCCAGGGTGCCCATATCCGCGTTGGCTGATGATGGAGCCTCTGGTCAGCGTATCTTATGGTTCGAATGTGCATGAGATGCGTTGCGAAAGGAGGCCCGGATGAAGCCAATTGTTCTAATGCCATCCTGATGCCCAAATCAAGTGTCCTCTCCCCCGCGGGGATATCAAACAGCGGTGCTCGGCACTGCCCTGTTCCGAGAGGAGTGGGCTGTGATGAGCTGGCCCACGTGGTGCATATATTATTGGGGACTGCACGTGTGGTAGAAGACGTATTTGGTGAAGCACTCGGCGGAAGCAAAGGGGACTTCCGCTTCGGCTTACCCCGGGTGGCTAACCGGCACCCGTTGGAGGTGTCAGTGAAAGGTATCGCAGGGGAGGTGATTGCCAACCGATCTGTGCATGGATCAGGTGCACCTCTATTGAGGTCGGCTTCTGCGGGGCATAACATATCGCAACATGAAATTAGTTAGGAGGGATGTTGCGTTTGCTCTTAATGGGCGTGAGACCTTCGGGTCGAGCATAAGAGGAGGGTTTCGTGCCTGATTCATTATACATTATCTATTGTTCCAAGGAAAGAGCACTTTACACTCCGAAGAAAAAAAAAATGAAGACAATCCAAGGTCCATGCCGAGCTCCTCGTACTCGAAAATTTAGTCATAACCAGACACCCCTTTTGCAGAACATCGCTGCAACAACCACGACGTCCAACGAGAAAGGGTTGTTTTAATTTTTTTTATACTTAATACATCAAAGAACAACATCGACCAGGTCTCAAATCGGGAACGAACTCGCTATGGACAAAATTTAAATCCCCGTTAGGCACTGCATTTTTTCTGGTTAGGCGCCAGAGCCGGAAGAATCGTTGCAACTTTGCAACGTTTCAAACTTCACCGCATGCACCTGCGTCATGGAGACGCGAACTTTGTTGTAGCCTGGAGTGTCGTCATGGTTCGCCGGGAACGTTTCAATCGGTTGTACATTGCGAAACGAGTTTTCACCGAATGCCTCGTTCCGCCTCCGAGAGCTCTTCGCGATGTCGTATCGACGATTTTGCGCTGTCTTGCGAGAGACCGGTCGTATTGTTTTTGCCGCTTTTGCCTCATTGCTCGGCGGGTCTTCGCGTAATCAATGCACTCGTGACGTTCCCGCTTTCCTTGTCGGCGGTTCTGGGACACTTGAGAGACGCGGGTCGGGAGAGCACGGGGAGCAGCTTCTTCGGGGAATCGATACGGGAGGGTGGTTCGTTGGTGAAACGAACCGTTGGGCTGCGAGTCCTCGGCGAGAAATATACTTCTTTCCGTCTGGTTACTGGTACTAAGTGCTGGAGTGGGTCTGCAAACGAAATGGATTGATCAACGGCGCGGCAGAGATCGACGAGTCTTTGGCGGAGAGTGCGTTCGTGACATTCTTGCTTTTCTTGGCAAGGACTCCTGAGGAACTCTTGAGGAACGCCTGAGGAATTCTTGAGGAACTCCTGAAGAACTCTTGAAGAACTTCTAGGGAACACCTGAGAAACTCCTGAAGAATTTCTGGGGAATTCTTGAGGAACACCTAAGGAACTTCTAAGGAACACCTGAGAAACTCCTGAAGAATTTCTGGGGAATTCTTGAGGAACACCTAAGGAACTTCTAAGGAACTCCTGAAGAATTCCTGGGGAATTCCTGAGGAATTCCTGAGGAATTCCTGAGGGACGCCTCAGGGATTCCTGAGGAACTCCTACCGGAGTTCAGCGGACAGCGTGAAGTATTCTACTATTACTCTGGTTACTGATTCCAAGTGCTATAGTAGGTCTGCAAACGACCTGGATTGATCAGCGGCGCAGAAGAGCTAAGGATGTGCAAAGACGCGATCGAGCACGCTCGAGCAGTACATTCATGGCTCGAGCGGGCTCAAGCCACAGAACGAGCGCACATTCGCTTCAAGCGCTCAACGGTCCCGAGCGCGCGGCGTACACGAGCGCTCATCCGGCTTAAGCGCTCATCGGCTCGTGAGCGCTCATGTGCTTGCGAGCGCTCATTTACCTGTGAGCGACCGAGCAGAGTACAGATGCTACTGTATCATGATTTTATATAGTATTCGTTGCCCTGCG